>VWZU01010897.1:966488-1006540 GCA_013397095.1 Sterrhoptilus dennistouni
ACCGGGCCCAGCCTGACCTCGCAAGGCTTTTGGCAGCAGGGGAAAAAGAGAGGAGACAGGGGAAGTGGCAGGGCTGCTTCCAGACCAAGCCTACGTGTCCTGTTCGGCATCCCGGGGCTGTCCAAACGATGCGAGATAAACCAGGTCGTGCTCGCTCGGGCGCCAGGTGACACAGGGCTTCGTGTGCACACCGGCATTTCTGCTTAACATTTAGGTAGCAAAAACTTAGAGCGTAGCAGATGGAATACTATTCAGGTTTCTACAGCTGTCTCCACAGCAGCAAGTTGTATATTGTCTGCTCCCTTACATTCTTTGTGTCAGCCAACTTCCCAAACTCCTCTCAAGCGAAAGTTGTTTCTGGATCATTTCTTTTCTGGGGTATTTTGTTGAATTTATTAACCTTTCTATCGATTATTTTCTGCGAAAGATTATCAGGTTTGCCACCAAGTCTGTTTCAGTTTTTCACAGATAGACATGATGCTCTCAAAGCCCCTCCTTTCTTTTGCATTTCATCCTTGTCATTCTGTGCATCTAAAAATTTTATTTCTATAGCCACTGGAAACCAAAACTGGATGCTAATTGATTGTCTGGAAAGCTTTTGTTTTTCGAGGACAATCATGGCTTTTCAGTAATAAGATATTTAAAATATAATGTAAAAATTTAAAAATATTACTGGTGGTTATCTCTGTAAATTCATATCTGGCCACTGAAGAGTGCCAGGAGGTTTTTTTACTGACTACTGTCTGATGCAGTTAGTATCTTTTCTGCCTTTTTCCAATACAATATTTCTGAATTCAACATGCTTTTATTTTCACAGTTCAAAATTCCACTTAAATGCTGTCTCTGGTCTTGTTAGAGACCAACAAAAGACTTGCTTTGGTCTTGTTACCTGTATAGTTAGGGATAAAATGTAGAGAAGCTGGCAAAAAATATGCCTTTCTTTTTTGTGTCCCAGTGAAAGTTTATCAATGATGTAGTATATGTGAAGGGAAAGGCACTTTAGTAAGGTTATTAATTTCATTTTTACTTTTCTGTACATTCCATAGCCAGCTGGAAAAAGAATAAAAACTGCAATTACAAGATAATTAAGAGTATGTCTGTGAATAAAGTGTACCTCTCCTACCTACCTCACCTGTTCCCAAGTTACTCCAGTTCCAAAGTCACCCTTCTTACAAATACCTCTGAAATTAGCTGCATTATAATGCTCTGCAGGTAGCTTATATATCAAACTGCTGTTTTCTGCACATTAAATTCCTTCTAATGGTATTGGTTTTATGTCTGTTATTGTTTTGCTTTTGTAGGGCTTAAAACCTCAGTGGGCTCTTCCAGCGTACAGCCAATGTGAATGTTTACTGTCATAAACCTGCTTCAACACTCAGAGTGCTGAGTCTACATATGCTGAAAAAGAACATCTTTATCTGAAATCCCAGTGTTGTTGGGCAGAGAAGGAAAATATAACAGTACCTTCTAAAGTAATCCCAAACTGAGTTCTCAAGCAACAGTTTCTCATTGTTTCTTTTCTGATCTACCTCTCATTCTCTCTGCAATCAGAATTTGTTTTTCACCTTTGCCAATTTTGCACTGAATTTTTCAACTGGTCCTTCTAAATGCAAGGAGTTGTTTCAAAAACAAGAGACTTATAAATAAAACACATTCAGCTGAAACATGCATACTTCTTGAGAGAAGGGTGCGATAACTTTTCTATTGAAAAAGGGCCTGTATGTTAAAATCTTCAGAGCTAGAATGAATTGTTATTTCTAAACATGAGTCATGTTGGACAGCACAGAGGGAAAGAAGCTCCAAGAGGATTGTGTTTTAGGCACACACAATCATCTTGATATTGTTCTTTGCTTGCAGATGCTACAAAACTTACTCCACCCCACTTTATGAGTTAATGAAGGCAGATAGCCTTGTCCTGTGATAGTACCAGTGTATTTACTGATTGAAGGGTTTGCAGGGTCATGTAAAGAATAATGGACACTTCTGGTGGATCTTTCTGTAACTGCACGTAGGCCCTCGTGGTCTGGACTTTTATGTGCCCTGTGCTGTTCCCTATTTTGATTCTGCATGTCTTTTGTTCAACAACAGCGTTTTGGAACAACTTCAGTTTAGTAGAACGCATGGAAGGGCTCAGATGTGTTTAGTGCTGTATCAGGATAGTGAGTAGAAATTGTGCACGACTGGCTTTTGGCTTTCCATCTGTCTCTTAAAACTGTTTATCATTCTGATACTCCTTTGAATTTATCATTGTCATTGGCTCACACTGTGTTCTGGTCAAAGGTTTTAAAACGTTTATTAAAAGGAATGCTTTTCACTAAAATAAATAATCTCTCACAGGAGTCATGCCACCAAGCCAATCAGATGGGGAGAACAGGCATATTTGTGTAATATACAGAGTAACTCCAAACACTATGACAAGAGATGTTTCTGTACTCCTTATTGTTCCCATGCAGTTACACAGGTAATTGGCAGTCAGATCATTAGGAGTGGAAACATAAAGCTGTTGGATTTCCTGCAGTGTGACACAAAACCTTGGCCAAGAAAGGCATGGTAAAAATAGGTTGATCGTTTATAAGCATCTAAAAGAAAATAAGAAAGTTGTTTAAAGAGTGATTTGATGACAGCAAGAAGGACAGAATCAGAAGCAAGGGAGCTATTCATACTGATGATAATCATAAGTGCCAAACTGGCAAGCAGCCAAAGTGCCTACTAGGCAGGGATCAAAGACACATATGGTGAGTCTCAAACAACAAGTAAGCCATAGAATTCTGGCAAGCATTGCAGGAATAATATGCTCCAGCCCTGACAAAGATGAGGGCTAAAAAAACCACAATGGGGCTACCAATACTGGATCATACCTCAGGGAAAGAAAAGCTTTCATCATTTCAGTTTTATTGGAGAAAAATGTAGATAACTTCTCACATATGGTAGGTCTGGTTGATCTAAATTGATGGGAAGTGTAACACAATGTTAAAAAATATCCTTTACAGTTGTGGCAGTAAATCAGTATTCCATTAGCTGCAGCATCATTCAGAGACGGCATTCTTCAAAGAGTTAGTAATAGATTTACTTTGCCAAAGTAAAACTATATCCCAGGTGATAGACACCTGGCATTTGAAACAGACACAATCAAGAAGAAAGTCCAAGTTAACATCTTGCCAGATGTTGGAGCCTGTTCTTCTCTATTTTTTCACTAATTTGGTCAGATGGCAGGGTTTATGACAACTAGATCACAATGCAAAACAAGCAAACAAAAAGGGACACATTTTAACTTTAGTCTCACACTACTATGCAGCATTAAATAGGAAAAAAGGAGATTTTGTGAGTTTAGATCTGGTTTCATAGTTATACACCCATACACAGAGTCATTAAAAAAGGGACATGTCATAAGCTATGTTATTTTACATTATAAAAGGTGCTGACTTTTACACTGGCAAGAATGGTACTCAGCAGGCCTTTGGATCTTTGGGTGGTCTCCAAAGTACCAGCACTACATAGCTACATAAAATTGTTATGAGGTATATCAAGGACAGCAGAGAATTGTAGCAGGAAGTGCTTATTTATGGATTACATTTTCCATTTGAAATATTTCCATAGCTAACAGAAATGCTGCTGAACCAAATGTGTCCATTGTCTGACTCCATCATTTAGACTGTAATTTCTTTGTCTCAGTGCCCTGACCTACCATTCGACAGTATCAGGAGAAACTATGAGCCAATTCCTGAATGGGTTTTCAAGGTGCTATTATAATATTTAACACTTGTTTTTCAGAGGAAGTGTTTTGCCCACTGTTAGACTGTGGGCATAGACTTTGTTTCCATCTCATTTTTCACATCCATGTATTTAGTATCTCCATCCCCACCCAGTCTTCTCTGCAATAAATACTGATGTGATTTCTTATAGGGATTGTAAGGTGCAATATGCAATAACCTCTCATTTTCTTCTTCTCTTTATGTTATTAAGAGACAACAAAATAGTACTGATTGTCAGTGAAGCCAGTTTCCTTGTTTTTCAAAAAAGCGACCCTTTTACATCATGTAGCATAAAGAGAAACTATAAATTTCTCTTAGGAAATGTTTGTTGGATAAAGAAATGCTGGGACAGCTTTTATGCTATATCCATTGCTTCGCAAATAGAGAACATTTATCAGAGTTTAGTCAAAACAGAACAAAATAACCACCTGAAAATTGTACCTGCACTGCATTCTGGGAGTAGTGCTTTCCAAACAGGAAAATAGCGTTAAAGACTGAACCTTTTCTGTTCTCTCAGGGAGCAATTCTTCTGATTTATTTTAAATATATATATTTAGTGTCAAGTGAACCATCTTCTACGAACCATATGTAATTTCTGTATTTCAAACTTGTCCAGCAAGTGAAAATAAATTAAGCATTCGCCAATAAAGCGCACAAATGTATATAGATGCTATGAACCCAAAAGCTAAATTTACATGTTCTTTTTTAATTTTATTCTTCTAATTACTAAGTTAATGTGCAAAACATGTTTTGAGGGCATACCAGGAAAAAGTGTTTGAGGGGTTTTTGAGGCATTTGCCATATAACTGTACTTCTAAAATTACTTGCAGTATGTCCCAAATTGCTATGCCTCTGTGATTAAATTGCTCCAGAGCAATAGCAACAGTTTAAATTCTAGTATAGTATAATCAGTCTGACAACAGAATTTTTCTATTTCTTCTGTCACCAACATTACTCAGCTTAGGACAAAAAAAACCCCAAACAATGGAAAAGTTTTCTGGTGCAGTAAAAACTTGCTTTGTTTGGCAAGTACACACTAAAAAAGGCAGAGTTATTACTTAAGAGACAAAGAAAGATTTCTGTTTGCACATAAAAATGTGCTTTCCAAGGTAGTTTGCTCATGTTTAATATTATAGTTTAATGTTTTTCAATTTATTTCATATCATTTTGTCTAAACAATGTGCAATTAAAATGTGTATCCACAGTAACTGAAAGCAGTTTTTAAATTATCAACACAACAAACACTTTTGGACAAAATACTACTGAATAATGAAAAACAAATCAGAAAAATGTGAAATGTAGGATAAAAACAAATATCACATGTGCCATAACGCAAAGTAATCTGAGATCAAGTAGATGTGTGCATCATTTTTTTTTCTCCATTTCTGTTTGTATTTAACTTCAGGATCAGATTGAAGTTTTCAGCTGAGTCTTATGATCTAAAATCCTCTTTAGTAATCCTGCATAAGTAGGACAAAGAATTGTATTTTTGGCTTCGATAGTAGAAACTGAACCAGCCAAATGAATACTGTAACTTTAGAGGAAAGACTGACATCAGAATTACTGGTATGCTATTGACATTCAGAGATTTCCTTTTTAGCAGAATGGTAGCAACAGCACTATAAAGCAAAAACTTGAAAAACGTCAGGGTTTCTACATCTTGCTTTGCTATCTTCGTCACTAATACAAGATTTAGTCACGTAAAAATTGATGTGCACTACTTCATGTTGCATTTGCCACAAAAAGCAAATTTTTGAATCCACAGCGTTTCTAACAAAAATTTATCTGTAAACTTCATGTGGGCAGAAAAAACCTACAATACCTTTAAATTAAAATGCTAATATATTGTGAAGCAGAATGGTCTTACTTTTGTTTAGGACTCACCGTGTTGCTTAAGTAATATTCTGTGAAACAGAACAGTGTTCTTTTTCATAACAAGAATGCCATTTGCAGTATCAACCATTTCATGCTAGCCTTAATTATTTCTTTCCCCAGTTTAAAAAACAGTTCACCTCCAAAGCAGGTGTTTGTACACCAGAATGAGAAGACTTTTTTTTCACATACTACATCTGGGAGTTTTAAGGTCTATGTGTCAGCTCATAGAATTATCAGAGAGTCATCAAATTGTTCATGTTTGGGAAGACTTTTGGAATGATTGAGTTCAGCTGTTGACCCAGTACTGCACAGTCTATCACTAAAACATGTCTCTGAGCATCACAATTACATGACAACACAAACTAGAATTTTCTTAAGAAAATTCATAATTTTTTCATCTTTCTGATTGCAGTTAATGACTTTCAGAAGTGTTAGTGTGGTTCTAGTACAACAGGGTGCTAGTTTTAGCTGAGATGGAGTTAATTGTTTTCATCAAAACTTGTATGGTCCCATGTTTTGGATTTGTGATGTAAACAGTGTTTACATCCATATAAGACATCCATATTTTATTATTTTATTCCTGATCATTGGCAAAGCCTTCTCTGTTTCTCCCAGTAGTAGACTGGGGGAGGGCAAGAAGTTGGAACACAGCCGACCCAAGAATGATCAACATACCAAGCTGAGGAAGGAGGAAACAGGGTGATGTTCAGAGTTATGGCATTTGTCCTCCCAAGTAACAGTTGTATGTGATGGTGCCTTGCTTTGCTGCAAATGGCAGAACACCTGCCTGCCAATGGGAAGTGCTGACTTGATTCCTTGTTTTACCTTGCTTGCACACACAGCTTCGCTTTCCCTATTAAAGTGTCTTTATCTCAACTCACAAGTTTTCTCACCTTCATGCTTTTGTTTCTCTCCCCCATCCCACTGTAGGGAAGTCAGTGAGTGTGGGACTGAGCTCTATACCAGGGTTAACTCACAATAAACAGATCCAATATGCATGAGACTGCAGGGGAAAAAAATAGACATCAACAGCATTAGTCAAACCTCCTACTTTAGGCACTTAAATTAGGCATTTCAGTATTTATAAGCCTTTAGAGAAATTTTAGCTGCCTAAGCCATGTTTTTTCTGGAATAGGTGGAGGGACCTGAGTGTCCACATCACCCTCAGGAAGCATTTGCTCCAGTTCAGCTACAGACTTGCTTTTCCAGTGTGGTGAAGGAAACTTTGGTGTTTTCTAGGCAGGGCAATATGTGCACATGTTCAACAGTTAGCCACTGAATTTTGGCCAGCAGGAAACATCAAGCACAGAGAAAACTACAAAGTTCCGGGCTAAGTTTGAGAAGTCATCAGAGTACTGGACCTATACTTCCCATTTACTAAGAGAGAAGCCTAAATTCCACACCACATGTTGATACTGCATCACTGTATAGCCAGGAGTGATAAGGAATTAAAAACAATGCATAAAGTATTTCATTAAGTTCTATAGTAATACGGTAATGTTACCATTCTGACTTTTCTTTGACCTTTATGTATTGTGGGTCCTAGTACAGAAAGATTCTTTAAGATCTATAGTTTTCCAGAAAGTCAACAGGTAAACAGACCTTTGGATTCAAAACTATTATGTTTGGGGGGTTTTTTTGTTGTTTGAGTTTTGGTTTGTGGTTTTTGGAGGTGTTTGTTGGGTTGTTTTTTTAGTTTGGGTTTGGTTTTTTTTTGATGGGTTGTTTTTTGGTTTTTGTTTTTTTTAAATAAAAGTTTTTGTTCTTTTTATGCTCATGCAGAACTTCAACTAAAATTTTTGAGATGTTTTGCACCATGCTAATGAGCATCATTTGACACAATGCCTCAATTATATAAATCAGATTTTTTTATTCTGAGTTCAAGGAGAGTGCTAACAGAGATTGGAGATAGCATTAGGTTTTATAATTCTCTTTCAGTGGGTCTTTTGAG
Organism: Sterrhoptilus dennistouni; assembly: GCA_013397095.1. Lineage (NCBI taxonomy): Eukaryota > Metazoa > Chordata > Aves > Passeriformes > Zosteropidae > Sterrhoptilus > Sterrhoptilus dennistouni. The sequence continues at coordinate 974,067 of VWZU01010897.1, forward strand.
AAGCATGAACAAAGGGGAACAGGTCACCATGGGGTGCCAGAAGACCTAGCACAGACAGGAGAGACAGCATTGCAGCCACAGAGGCAGTAGGACTGCTTCAGTGCTTGACAGCCAGGAAGGGGAGCTTTAATTTTCTTTCACAGTTGGTCCCAGAAAGACTTTGCCTCTTCAGCCTCATTAGCATTCATTTCCTGCTCCTTCCCATAGTGTTGTCACCACGTATGTTCATGAGACAATGAGTGACCTTGTGTTCCCATTGTAAACACAGTGATGTTTATCCACGTTACATCTGGGCTTGATATAGTGACCACTCTATTTAAGTTGCCAAAACTTTTCTGTTAAGTATGTCCAACTGTTTCTAAAAGGACAGAGATCTCCATGTCTCGTAGCAAGAATTTGGCGTTTAGCAGCACTATAGCCTGGAGTCAGGAACATGTCTTCTGTTGTCTCAGTGAATATCACTTAAATTTCTAAAATGTTGAGAAATGTGATTTCCTAGCTATGTTTTACTCTTTTATGTTTGCCAGACAGTAACAGCTAAGCAGTTTAATATTTCAGTTGCTCTGAGCAGATTTTGCTCATGCATGTTACTCCAGCATGGGAAACAATACTGAACCTACATCTGGAGCCCACATAACTCAATTCCCGCCACTGCTCCACAACAAACACTCTCAAAGAGTAAAACACTAAAGAGGAGTTCTGGAATGAAAATAAAATTTCATGCTTTTGGGCTTCAGACAATCTCTTAAGTATCAGGGTTTAAGATGAGACCTCCTTAATAGAGAAATAATCCAACATCTGCCTACTGTAGGGGGATTTTGGCTACCACCACGGACAGGATGTTGTGCTTCAGAGATTACACATTTGATGCATATGTTTTTTATAGTATGGATAGAAAGTTTATAGAATGCTAATTCAGAAAATACAAGTTATAAAGGAATTTGGTTGTACCTGTAGACTATTTTATTTCTACTGAAACAACGATTTCCAGCAAGAAATCATTCAGGTAATGTGTATAAGATGCTAATGGTGAACACATGAAAATATAACCTCACTTATATGCTTGCCTTGAGATTGATTGTATCCAGACATAAAATGAAACATGTTTCCTATCCCAGTTTATCAAAAAAGAGTAGAAATTTGGTTAGAGAATGGTAGTGAGAAAAAATATCAACTTTTAAAAGCCTATTATTGACAAAATAATAGAAAATATAGCCAGCCCTGTTCCTTTTAGAAAGAAGGAGCTAGGAAAATATGGTAGACAGGGTACAAGATCTCTTCCTGTTCTTTGTTTATCTGTGGCAAGATTTTAGGAGTTAATATGTTAATTATGAAGAATTGCATGCATTGTTAAAAACATTTTAAGAAAATGAAGAAAATTTTTTGTCATAGTTAGATACCTGAAAAACCATTTCTATGGTATTTGAATAGTGATATGATACAAAGGGAGTTTGTTCAGCCATTCTTAGAGGGAAGAGAGGTCAAAACCAGCTCTAGCACCAGAGGAGTAGGTGAGAATCCCTGAAGCTGGAGGTAAAATTCTAAGCAGGGCATAAATTTCTACTTCAAGAGATAAATTTGATGAAGGCTCTACCCAGAAAACAATTGTATGGAAAAAGCAAAAATAGTTGAAGTGTCTTTTCTGCTGGAAAATGTGCAGCAATCATCTAAATTAATGAATATTGCCTGATGAATAATTCACCACTATTATTCTCATTAATCCTCTAGTCTGTTCAGATAGATTTGGGATCATTCTGTAGAATTGTTGCATTATATTCCAAATGTGGTTTATCTGAAATTTACAGTCATAAATTATTGTGCAGCTGGTACTATATGCAGACATGAAATAAAATAATTTATTAAAGAATTAAAGAGATATAAAATTTTTATTGTCAATGGGCCTTAGAAGTCTTTATGAACACCACCAGTGATTTGGGCTTTCCAAAGTACGAATCCAGGTGAGAGTGAATGATGTCCACAATCACTGAGATCCACATTCAGGATTAACTGGGCATAAAATTAGTGGCCTATTATTCTACATATTCCAACAAAAAATGGAGACTTGGCAAAGAAGGTGTTTGAAAGAAATCTTTATTAAAGCAAAAGTCCAACCTATGACCAAAACACCACTTTGTCAACTAGACTGTGACACTGAGTGCAACATCCAGTCTTTCCTTCAACACCTCCAGGGATGGTGACTCCACACCTCCCTGGGCACCCCATTACAATGCCCAATCACCCTTTCTGCGAAAAACTTCTTTGTAACGTCCAGCCTAAACCTCCCCTGGTGCAGCTTAAGACTGTATCCTCTTGTCCTGTTGCTGGTTATCTGGGAGAAGAGACCAAACCTCAGATGGCTGTAGCCTCATTTCAGGCAGTTGCATAGTGATAAGGTCTTCCCTGAGCCTCCTTTTCTAAACAATCCCAGCTCCCTCAGCTGCTCCTCATAGAACTGTGTTCCAGACCCTTTATCAGTCTAGTTGCACTTCTCTGGATATGCTCCAGCAGCTTAACATCCTTCCTAAATTGAGGGGTTCATAACTGGTATTCGAGGTGTGGCCTCACCAGTGCCAAGTAGGGTGAAAGAATCACTTCCCTAGACCTTCTGGCCATACTGTTCTTGATACAGGCCAGTATCTGGTCTTCCTGGGCACCTGGGCACACACAGGCTCATTTTCAGTCTGCCATTAATCAGTACACCCAGTTCTCTTTCTACCTGTTGTCCAGCCACTCTGTCTCCAGCCTGTAGCACTGCAGGGGGTTGTTGTGGCCAAAGTGCAGTGCTCATCACTTGGTCTTGTTAAACCTCATATTGTTGGATTTGGCCCATCTCTCCAGCCTGTCCAGATCCCTCCAGAGCCCTGCTACCCTCCAGCAGATTGGCATTCCCCCCACCTTGGTGTCATCTGCATATTTGCTAACAGTATTCATAACAGATGCAAAGCTCACCTTTCTATGAAGCCCACTATATTGTCACCACTTTTTCCTTACTCATCCCTTCTTAAGAGCAGTCATATAATTTAACACAGAAATTTCCAACATGAAACTTCTTTGGCCACACAAGGCTCAAATATATCTTATGATAATATCAGTGAAACTCTCTGTCCCCGGGATTATAAACTGCTGCCCCTACCTGCAGTGTTTGCTTCATATATAGAACAGCAATTAGTTTGGAAAAAAGTAAACTCCCTTTGGATTAGAGTTTGTTCCTCAGAGACAAGATTATAGTTGCTAATTTTTGTTTATATGGATATATTCTCAAATACTAGCACTAGAAGCATGTGACTGTGATGGATATGCACATGACATTTTTGGTCAGATGCAACATCTTAAGAAGTATTCATCAATAATTTTAGAAAAAAACCAGATGATCTCTTGGACACATTAAGCCATCCTAGTCCATCAACTTCTAGCTACAGGGTTAGGGAAGTTGAGTAGTTGACAGATTCAGTGTTTTTATGAGAAACCAGAAGTCGGGGTTATGAATATTGTTTTGCAGCAGCAAGTTTCTTCACAGAAGGATTTTGTTAATGGAATAAGAAGTTTAATGTTATAGAAAAAAGGAAATCTGTTTTGTCTAGTCTTATCAGATTAACAGGTAAAACAAACACAAAACTTGGTTCCTCTGGAATACGATCCTGTAGATTTCCATGTGTTGCTGTTAATTTAATGCTTTGTATGTACTTTTACAGCTGGATTCATGAGCTGAAGCTGTTAAATTTAATTTCTAGCAAGCTAAATAGCTTATGGTCTAGTTTTATTATTATTCATATTTCTGAACCTTAAGCAATACGACATTGCCTGTAGGGAGGTTTAAACCAACACATGACTAATCCACCCCGCAAGAGCATGAGCAAAAGAGTGGCAATATATCACAGCTGATCCCCAGTGACTTTTTCTCATTATTCCTGCAGTCAAAATAATATCATTTTAAAATTAGTGTAATAATAGAGAATAAAGCTTGGTGACTAACCTGATGAACTGTTTAAAAAATTTAATAAAGCAAAACAAGACTGAAAGATAAAGTGGACTGGAAAAAGTCCACTTGGTATCTTTCCTTGGTATCTTTCTTCACCTCTGACAGACTCACCTGCTGTGAAAGTCGATTAAGGACATTTCCCACTGAGGTGTAAACTTTTTAGACCTTCTGCAAGTCACAGAGTGTGGAAACTGAGGGGCCTTGCTCTTCAACTGGAATTTATTTCAAATCATTCTGGAATTCTGCAGACTCATACTGGTTTGGACACCTATATTAATCTTGATGATAAAGTATATTTTCTCAAATGAAGCACCAGTCTTCTATTGAATCAACCATTCTCTTCTGTAAAGTCTAGTCAAGTATTTTTCAGCAAAAATTCCAGTTATACATATTTTTTAAATGAAAAATGACAGGCAGACTGCAGTTGTGTTATTTGATGTATGAGTTATGCTCTAAATTACAACTTTCAATTTGACCCATTTGTTTAGGGGAAAGTCTCTGTATGGATGAAACTGCCTTCACGTCAGATGAATGCTTCAGAGACTTGTCACCCAAATTTGACAGCTCAGCAAAATTGACAGGCTCAGGTCTGTGATAATCCTGGTGTGGCCAATCAAAAACAAAATGGAACTGGAAAGCACTACTAGGGATGGTTGCTTAGCATTTCTGCAATGTATTTGTTATTACCAATGTGCAACTGGTTGTGCAACATTGTAAACAGGCCTCTTACTGTAAAGCAAAAGTGACAAACCTGAAAACAGCAAGCCACCAAAACATGTGAACAGTTTAAAATTGATATCTAGTCTGAAAAGTGTATGTTTAATGTTAACATAATGAAGTGCAATTTTATGACTGTGCTGCTTAAGGACCCTCTTTTGTGAGGTGCTGAGAACTCTTAACTTCAGACATGCAATATTTTGTAATGAGGAGTTGTGCAAGGCAAAAAGAAAGACATTTCAATATGTCATCAAGTCTAATTAACCAAAATAACAGTGTTTGAGCACATATATCCTACATACCAACTTTATATAAAAGCTGATTTATATTGAAACTTAAAAACATCAAGTCCATAAGTCCCTCAACACCTCCAGTGTCTGAGCAGATTCATTATTATTATTTTATTCTATATAACAAGGCTGTTACACTAGAAAAGCATTACTGTGTTTAATGTAAAATTTAGAAATCTAAATAAATGTGGCAATTTGTACATGGGAAGGATACCTATTGATCCCAATTGGATCTTATAAGCATGTGAGTTAGGAGAGGATACATAATGCATATCAATAATATATGTTAAGTTTAAAGGAATAGTTCCTTCTCAGTGTGTGAAAATGTACTAGATTAGGATTTCCAATAATATATTTTCTAGGGAGAAAATTTGCACATGTAAATGCATGCACACCACACACACATACAAAAAAGGGAGATGTTAGTAATATTGAGACATGAGCTTGTACATCATTCACATATATTTCTACCAATATTCACATATTGATGTATCTACATTTACTATATCTAAATTACACACAGGGTACTTGTTTATCCATGAAAGCAGCACCAAGAATAACCAGTGAACTATCTGTTATAAACACTTGCAAGGATCAGTTTCCCTTATGTCTTCTTCACAATTAGTTCAGCAGTGACTCAGGTTCATAAACATGGATGCCTGATATCTTTAAGCACTGTAGTTAACGAGACATTTGTGTGAGGATAACAGACAAAATTAGAGAGGATACATGCTTTGAATGGTATTGGCAGACATACGGCACTGTGATCTGTGCCTTTTTAGAATGGCTGTGCATTTGCCTTAGTTGTCTAACAAGTGGTTTAGGGCTAACAAAAAAAAAAGCAGTTTTGAATTTTAATGTCTCATTCTCTGTCACAAAAACTTCTGGTTTTATTTTCTAATTAACAAAACAGAAAGGAAAGAAAGAGCATCCATATATATCACTCCATCTTACTCATTCAGCTATGTATTTTGCATAATGAAGCAAGGTCAGACAGCTTTTTTTGTTTGATCCGTCCTCTTGATTTCATGTCTCCCATGTGGCAATGAGCAGTGTCAAAATCTGTAATATAATATCATAAAGATTTGTTCTTCTCATTCTGAGAATCATCCCCAGTGTTTTTGTTCAGCCGGAATTAACAATTTGTTCTTTTGCAATTAAATATTTTGGGCCTGACAAATTCCGTGTTGCCACAGTAAGAACTGATTTTGTTGGGTACCAGCAGTGTCAAAAAACCCAAAAAACTTTATTTTCCAAATTAATAAAGATAAACCATAAAAATATTACGCCTTTATTTCGATATTTTCCCTCAATTTTATTTTGAAGAGGTTTTTTATTGTTACTGTTATTTTGACAACAAAGTACAGCAAAAATACTGAATTTATCCATAACTCCAAAAGCCCAATTTGAATTACAGCATGTCAGCAGGCAGTTCAGAAAACTGGCCTCTTTAAACATTTCAGAATGGCTGGAAATATCATCTGCCAAAAGCACATGGAACACCTCTTAAACAGATGCAGGTCAGTGAGCTAAAAAGGACACTGAATTCAAGTGCCCTTTAAAACAGTTATCCACGCTTAAATGCAAACTGAAATAAAAGCCAGGAGACATTTGTGAGACTGAAACACCACAGCTTGGACTTCCTCAAACTCTGTGCTGAAGAAAACACTGGACTGTAAGAAGTCTGAGCTGAGCTTCCATTGACCTTTACTCTGCCTTCTTAACTGTGAAGAGTGCAGTGCTTCAGGACTGTAGATAACTATAGTCATGCTTCAAGAAGAGATATTCCAGATTCAGGATACCTGCTAATGTGCATATAAATACCAGAGAGGGAAAAAAAAATCAAATCCTCAAAGGTAACATATTTCTACTGGGTAATTAAGCAAAATAAAGTGGTTTAGGAATATCACTTCTTTTTGATAACAGCATTTAAAATTCATATTTATTTTCAATCTCCATACTAGTTCCTTTTTTTTCAGTGAATATTCTCCCAGGTTGGTTTCATGGAAATATTACAGGAGGCTGAAAGATGGAAAACCACCCTCATTTTTGTAGTCCAGCTTCTTTTCTGTAGGTTGAAAGCGCAATCTTGAAAGCAGTCTTGTTTTCCCAGATCTCATACTCGAAGGAAAAGGAATAGCACAATCCATTTCTAATCCCTTCTCCTTTTTCTTCCTTCTTTCTTTGCCCTTTTGCAGTGACCAATTGCAAGAAATTTCTGTGTGGTGTCTCCAAGCTTATACTCTGTGGATTTATTGTATTTCCTACCGAGTTTCATCAGCAACAGCAGAAACAAATCTTTTACCATGATCTTAAGGGAACTACCTAAGTTATGTCTTGAACTTATGACATGACTAAAGATTTATGGAAAATCCAGAAAAAAGTATCAAATACTACCCCTCCTAGCTTTATTGTTGATCTTGCCAGCTGCAAGATGGGGTCCCATAGATGTATATAAACTTGTGTCGTGTTTGTGAAAGATTTTACAACTTAAAGTTTACCAATTCCTGTGATCACTGCAAATAAAAAGGTAATAATCTGGTAGCTTTTTGATTCAAAAGCATAATTTACCTTTTTTTTTTTTTTTTTTTTTTAATAACAACTGTTTTTCACAGCTCAGATTATTAAGAACTGCACCAAATTCTTCTTATAACTGTTGATTTCCAGCTGTTGAGATTTGCACTCTGCCCACACCTGTGAATCTCTGCAAAGCACTTGTAAGCAAGGTGTGGGACCAGGAGGCCTTCAGCTCTTTCTAGTGAGGAAAGACAGCAGAAGGAGAGCTGGTAAAATGATTAAGTCAAAAAGAGAAAAACTTTCTTGCCTTCAACAGGTAAGAAATACAAGTCAGAGAACAAGAGAACCAAAAGGTCCTCAGGAGAGCCACAAAAGGGTTCACTTGCTCCCATTGACCTGAAATGAAGGTAAGAGAGAATGTCAGTGGGAAATAGGTGATTAGCATTTCAGAAGAGCTAGGAAGCAAGAATCCCACTGGAAGGGACATGAACGACAAATGTGATAACTACAATTATTTTTCAAGGACAAGAAGAAATATTGTGAGGTACTTCAGGGAATACACTAAAGAGAAAATACAAGTAATAAGTTGAAACTGGGAGAGAAGGAGAGATGTTTTCTCTACATGGGACAAGCACGTACATAGTCCTGTGAATTCACATTCCTTTTGAGTAGCTCTGTTGAAATCAGTGGGCTCGTTCCAGATCAAGGGTAGACATAGACTCCAGTGGGCTTTCAGTTTTTACCTAGGTGTGGATTTAGAGAGTAAGGGGGTGTTGTCAAGGTTGGAGACAGTTCTTTATTTCATAATCAGGAAGGCTCTGAAATTTTAAGGTTTTGAATTGTGGAATGATACTATAAGAGTGTCTTTCTCAAAAAGAATCCATTCATGATATGTATCTTCTGTCAGAACATCAGTGAAACTGGGTTTAATCCCCTACTAAGCTAGCAGGGGGAGGTCTTTTTTTCTTTTTAGGAGAAGGCAGAGCTTTTAAAACCTACATGGAATCCACAGGGTTGCCTGTACATTTTCTGTAAAAATACTGTGAAGATGGAGATATTCTCTTTTCTGTATTTTGCCTTCCATAAATTATGTCACTGTATTTGTGAAAGGCTTTCTTCAAGGTTAGAGGGGGAAGAGCTGAAGCAACTATAGGTGAAGGTAAAGTCAGTACTCAAAGGGAATGATAACAGTGTCTGCTTTTAACATTCCTCAGCATCTTCTCTTTCCTTGAACTGAGGCCCCCCCAGTATTTATTATAGCAAAGTTGTTCTCTTCCTGTAAGCTATGTGTAAGAGTTTGATTGCTTCACCATATTGAAGGCAAAGTACATATTTTGAAGGAAGCACAGTTCATATTTTAAGGTATTTCATCACTCAAGACCACAGCTGGCCAATACCAAAAGAACAATCAAGAAACTAAGGACTGTCCACAAAGAACAGTTATCTACATCAGAGAATCAGACACATTTGCACTCAATTAACACTTTGCTTAAAAATAGACAGAGATAAGCCCTAAAGAGTGTGGTGCCCAGCAACCCCATCATTATATATACAATAGCAATGCATAGCAGCAGTTATCATCATGCCTTACTCCATTTGCAATAACAACAAAAACATCCACTATCAATTCCTTACCATGTTTGGATATATTTGGAGATATTATCATAAAGCTGTCTCTGTGATATGGTCAAAGGAATGATAACCTAGTTTGTTTTAAAAGTGAAATTTATATAATCTTATTCTTTTTTACTGAAATTCCTTACTAAGTGCTGATTAAGCACAAGCCTGTCATGTATGGGTGGGAAAGATGGTTGTATGTCATTTTCACTGTTTTTGAGATTCAGCAGAAGCTATTTTGACTGTTGTTGAAGTTAGCTCTGCTTCAAAATTATACAAATCTGTGCATAGTGCCAAAGATACAGGAATCAGTGGAGTGCAGAAATTCCATGGACTATCAGCTCTTCAAGGAGAGCGCACTTCTTTTTTTTATGACTGGAAGTCAGTTGGTACATAGTTTTCCATTCCTTTTCCATCCCCATGACATGGGGATTTAGGCACACAAGAGAATTCAAATCTGCATAGATCAGCTAATCCAGCAGCTGTTTTGCAGCACCTGAGTAGTGCAAACCAGAGAGAATTAGGCGGAGAAGAAAACTTATATTATAGCAGGTCACAATTCAGTAAGGTATTCATCCTCACCTCAAATATTTCCATCTGCAAAGCAGTATCTGGAGAAGGCATACGGCATTTACAGAGCACTCAACAAAAGAGTAAACTCTTTGTCATTTTCCATGGCAGCTTTCTAATGAAGGAAAGCACTTGTAGAACAGCAGTAATAAGTTTTCTTTTACAGAAGTACAGTTCACTTAAGATAGTTCCCACATGGAGAAGAAATGCCTCAGAATTTTTTTTAGCATTTACTTGTCAGTTGGGACCTATTTATTACTTCATATACTTGGATGTAATGGCAGTTAACACACAGTTATGATGGGGAAGTGATGTAGGATTCTAAAAGATACAAATTGCAGTACATATTAATCTTTAATTTGCTGCCAATCTCAAGCCCTTCAGCTCTTTTAGGACTGGAAGGCCCGTCCAGAAGCGTGGTGGACATGAGCTATATTAGCTGTTGGTCAAACTCAGTGCTGCTAGACAGCTCCCTGGGGGAATAATATCAATGTGTTCTCATCTCTTTGCACTTTTCTGATGCTGTGGAGAAGACATGAATAAATAATTGCAGTTTTTGTGGAGGTCCGCATGTACAATACCTGGCTTCCATGGCCAACTTAGAGTTAGGTAATTTTCAACATCTCTTTTTCTAGTAATATGTTCTCTAAATCCTAATAATTTTACGGAACACAGTAAAATAGTGGAAAATATGACAACTAGTTATAAGATTCAGTTCATGATTAAGACATCTGATATTATATGAAAAATAATATATGAAAAATATATCAACACGAAAATATCTCTCCTTATGCTAGGCACGTGAGCTCCAGTGGCAACCAGGAAAAACTTAGCAAATGCAGTCCTTAAAGATGGAAAAGCCATTCCCAGCTCTAGGCACAAAGAGGATTAAATCACTCTCTAGACTGTGCTGATTAGATAACTGCTATCACACCAGCTTAAATGCCCTTATTGGGATTCAGTTGTCTAAATTTAACATGCCTGCTGACAAAAACTGAGATGCCATAGTCTCCTGGATGCCCATGTAGAGGAGTAGTCTCCTGCAGGCCCTGTGATATCTGTCAAACATGCCACGGATGTCTTGGACATCCCTGAGCACCTCAAATTAAAATGCTATAAATAGGAGATTGTCTTCAGCTTCATGCCTTTAAAAGTTTGGGATGTTTAATTACAGATTAAAGAGATACTTCTCTCTCATGATGTTTCAGTTTGAAAATTGAAAGCAGTCATTTTGTTTCAAGGAAACCAGAACAATCAAATACCTTCTATTTAGTCCATAGTCCAGTGGTAGCAATCCACATCCTGCCTGAGCAGTGTTGAGCACTTGTATTTAACTGCAGAAGTTACCTAGCCATCATTGTAATTTTTCCAGGGGTAATATAAATCAGCAGGCTGTGGAGTTACTGACTTACTTAATCACACCCATTGACTAGAAAGCATTTAATCAGGCAGTGAAAACATTAATTAAGGAGGAGAAACTGACAGATCCTATTCCCTGAAACCTCTGAGGCTTGGCAATTTAGAAACACTGTTAGATTCAGACCCTTTCAGCCAAGTGATGGAACAGAAACCACATTTCTCAACAGTGATAAGTGCATTGTCTACTGTGGAATTCAAAATTAAATCTCTGCTCTCTCTTCGCCTTAAGACTGAGTTGTCTGTGGATAGGCTGAGAAATAAAATTTGTGATACTAGAACAACTTTAAAATCATAAGTTTAAATCCATAGGAATTTTATATACTGCAGCTAGTTTAGTAAGGAGTCAGAAAATCTGTGCTTTAGAGTTAGGCTGGTAAAGAGGCATTTAGGTATATAAATTCCTCTTTAATCTCCATTAGCCCAATTCTTAAGTAACTGAATATTTTGTCAGGAAGGTGATTGTCTGGTCATAGAAGAAAAGTTTATTTAAAATGTTCAAAATTTAAAAAAAATCTTTTAACCTCAAGTTAGAAGTGAATTATCACATATTTTGTATATAAATGTGTTGTGGATTATCATTTGATTTTTCTGCCTTGTACCTTAAATCATTATACTGACTAAGGAAAAAGAAACATGAAACACGAGAACAAAAGCAAGCATATTATTATTTTATTATTTAGTACTGAAGTAAGTAAAATGTAAGTAAATGTCACTGAGAGCTTGCTGTGATGAAGTCAGCTAATCATTCCAGAAATAAATATAGATTGGAAATACAAGAGAATCTGGAAAATAACTATGGGTATTTTTAGATAATGGCATCCTTCCACTCCTTGAATGATGATACAATAACCTTCAAGTTGGGAACTTACAAGGAACTTGGATTGAGTTCCATTCAGCGCATATAATATCAAGAAAAGACAGTTCACAGAAACATGAATCTGAAATTTTTCTTTTGTCTTTTAGTATTACCTCCTGGAAAATGGTATAATGATTTTTTTTTTCTCTTTTTAATTACATTTTCCTTGCCTCTCCCTCTGGAAAATTTGTAGTTTTTGAGGAAGATAACAGCAATTAGGAATGCACTGGCAGTCAATAGTGATAAAGCACATGAAATCTAAAAGTTGTCATTGTGTTCATGAATACATTTATGCTACTGAAAGGTTTCTCAGTGTTCAAACAATACACATATTTAGTGAATTATCTAACTTTTATATATTTAAACTAGAAACATTCTGTGCTCAAGGGTAAAGACAAGGATACATTCTGAACTGTACTGTACTCTGGTTCAAATGATGAGCATCTTTCAGAAAGAGATAAAAAGGTCTGTTAGCACTCTTGGGCAAGAATGGATTAATTTTTATCTTAATCTGGTTTATAGAAAAGCATTTCCTCCTCTTTGATGTGGTATATGCTAAGTGAAAACATTCATGCTCTACCCATCAGAATCATGCAAGTGGTCACTCTTTCTTTTGCACTGATGTTACAAAAGGAGATAGCCTGCATGGCTGGAAGGTATCCATGATATTAAACAGTTCATGGGGCTGTGAAGTGCTGAGAGCAATCATGCAGAGCAACAGGCCACAGGAATGCAAATCATCCACAAAGCCAAAAGTGGAGCTAGCAGGTGGCCTCTCCTATTCATCTGGTGTCAACACACTGTTCAGATCAAGCCCTTTTAACATCTGGATAGGCCCACTATTGCTTTTAATTAAATATAATACAGCCATTCAATGTTCTCGCATTTGTAAAAACCACGCAGTAAAAAGCATATCTTCTGCACACTGAGGGTCACTCTAGTTATATAAATAAATAGTACAATTTAACTTAGATTGTGAGGTAGTTTAAACTTCATATACTTTCCATATACTGCTCAGTTAGAGACTGACATTTCGGTGACTGACCATATTTCCATGGAAAATGTTCCTGCTCCTTCAGAGGATTTAGAAGGGAAAAAAAACCCTTGTAATTAACTTTTTCTACCTTTGAAACATTTCCACTGTAAAAGATTTTGAATAGAAACATTTGTTCTCAAAATTAGTTTACAGAGAGAATTTAACTGTGTTAACGTATAAGCCATGGAAACTGTCATAATATCTGATTAAATTATTACTGACGTTCCAATCAGTAGCAAAAAAAACATCTGTAACTGTAATTCTACAACAGAGAAAGTATAATTAAATCTATTCAGTAATGGGTAGCAAGCTATTGCAGAAGTATACTGCAATGCTTTAGAAAGCTGGAATGCTTCAAATATCTTTTACAAGCATAATAAACCTTTTTTTTTGAAGTGGGAACATGAATATTCTTCTGAAGACCCTTTATTAGGATTTAATTTCAATGCATTTATGATTACATTAGTTTTTTTGTTTGAAACAGACTGGAAAAAATAACTGCCATCATTCAGAGCCCAGGACAGAGAAGCCTGTAAGTGAGTTTTTGTTCTATCTCTATGGAGAGCAAATAGTAACAGCATACTTCATTTTGATTTCAGGAGATAAGCAAAATAAAGCACACAGTGGAGTGTTTGCTTGAACAGAAACATTTTCCAGAACTGGAGCCAGAAATGTGTGACAAATCTGAAGTGCATTATTGTAAAAAATCAGAAAAATAGATGACTTGGGAGGGAAGTAATGGGATGTGAAGCATTTAATGTAAGGTCACAAGGTCAACTGTTGGCAATGGATTGAGAGTTTTCATGTGAATGATGGCTGCTGGGAAACTCTGTGTAAAGAGAGATGGATGTCCAGACCCTAATGGGCAGATGTGGTCATCCCAGAACTCCATCACAGTTACCTTTTTCTCTTTCTCCAGTCAAAAAAGGCTGCATCCAACTGGAATCTCAGTCCATGACCCCCTTTCCCATCTGCGCTGAGGTAGACTGATATTTGGAAAGAATCTTTTCCTAAATTGTCTACTTTCTAATTATGCTCATAACATGGATATTTGCTCTCCCTCCTCTAAAGATGAAGTTATTACTGAAACAAGAGTTTCTCAGGAAGAGACAACAAAACCAGCAACACATCACAATTCTGTCTCAGCCACTCTATGTCAGAGGTTGAATTATAAGCAGTAATTTTTTTCTACTTCCTTGGACATGCTATCAATCCATAAATTCCATTTTATTAATTCAGATGCTCAATAGCATCTATTACAAATAAACAATGTCTAGTTTTCATTCATTATTCTGATATAAAAGTCCATAGGTCTACTGGCAATCATACTATGTACAAGAAAATGGTACCTCAATAGCACTTTCAGAGCGAATATCGAGTTTCAGATGCCTAATCTCTGTTGTTTTGCAGAAGATTATATACCTAAAAGTCCTATTTTCAGAATTTATAACTATATAACTTTTCCCAATGTTGTTAGTCTAACTGTAAGCAAAAATATGTGGTACAAATATGTCACTGTCAGTGTGCAAATAAGAAGTTTATTGGCCTGCTGGAATAAAGGAGGTTTAGAGAGTGCTGCTCTTACTGAGGTCATTGGTAAAATTTCCATTTTCTCCACCTGCCACAGAGTTAGGCGTGGGGGGAGTGAGATTTTCTTTCTCCTTTTTGAACTCTGGGGTTGAGTTGGGTTGGGCAGGGTTGGGTTGCATTGTGTTGGATTGTGTTAAGGGTGGTTGTCTGCACTGAAGAGAGGGGAGGAGAAGAGAAACTGCTGCCCAGGGTCTTGACATTTCTGAAAAGCTTCAGAGGAGGAGGTGTCACACTGAGATCTGCCTATGCAGTTGATGGCTCTTGAAAAAGAAATATATAACAATAATGCGAATTATTCCATTCTGATCACCTGGCAGCTGATATTAGGCAACAAGAGCTGACAGATTTACCAAATACATAGTTAAGGAGCAGCTATGTGTGGTTATGCAGTTCAGACACTTAGCATTACAGCATTTGAACGTATAAACAGAAAAAGGACACTATACTTAATTTTGATAATTGCAGAAAATTTCTACATTTTTCCATTCTGAAAACATATGTTTCATATAATATTAGATATCTCTTTGGACATAAGGGAATTTAAATATATACTTAATGAAATATCAGATGTGTGTCTTTTAAACTTTTTTTTTAACCCAGATATTCTTTCTATAGTTTGCAATCTCTTCAGCAAAGACAGAAACATCTGAAGTAATCAAAAGAAAATGTGTCTCTTTAAGAATTGCTTTGAAAAATTTTGAAATCTCAGAAAGACAGCAGAAAAAAAAAAAAAAAAAGGGTCCAGATTTGCCTTAATTTATAAGCCAGTTTGGCAACTATACTTATTCAGAATGTTTGTTATGTCTGGTAATGAACTGTAGTGGTTTTGAAAACAAATCATTACAATAATTTTTACAAGCCTTAGGAGTTAATTTTAGAACCCAACTAAAATACTTTTTCTACCCATCTGTGTCTTAAAAGTACTAAAGTCACATTAAAAAATTGGTATTTTGGAAGCCCTCTTTAGAGTGCAGATATTCTGCCTCTTCTTTTAAGAAGGTTCAGCACTTTTCTTGGAAAGATTGGTCTCTCTTAAGTACTTCAATAAAATGTATAGGCTTTCAGATCCATTATATTGAAGCCTCTTTTTTTATTAATTTTATTTTGGAAGTAATTATGTTTTAGAGGTGTTATCTCTATTAAATACTTTGTGAACCATTGTACATCTGTCAAATCTATTTTGCAAATATGATACTCTTCAGAGGAATTCTGAGGCATCCAGACAAAATTCAGCTGGATGAAGTGCTGTAATGAAAATGCTGCCCAAGTATATTTTATATTTATTTTATATTTATATACTACAGTAAGTACTTACTTCAGAATTTAGTTATACCTACAGGAATATATTCTATCTCTGATTATCTGGGAATGCCAAAGATACACGGTATTTTGTCAGAATGACTACAACTCTGCTAACTAAGTTAATGACTTTGAAGAGGAAATTGGGTAAAAATATTACATAGAACCTGAATTTCTTTCTCTGGTTTACCAAACAATGGCATTTACTTCATAGAAGTGAGAACTAGAAGGTTGGTGTCTGCTACCTCTATACAAGCTTTTCCACTACAGCTCTATGATTGGAAATGTAGCTGTTAGACCATTTTTAAATTACAGCTTAAGAAAAATAAGAAAAAGGATATGATAGGGCTAGTAATCAGTAAGAGCTAGGCTAAGATCCTCCTGCAGTACAAAGAAGAAAGAAGAGAAAAGAGAAAGAAATTGCTAGACAGAAGGATGGGTTTCTTCAGTATTTCATTCTGAATATGTTATGAGAAGTAGCAATCTTAAATTTTACTGTGATTGATTAGCACTGAATAAGAAAAATAAATAACTTTCTTGTTTGCATTTCTTGCCATTTACATCATTCGCTCCTAGAGTAGAATTCATTGATAGTCTCTCCCCCTGTTAGCTGCAGTGAGGTTTATTTATGATATCTTTATGTACATTCAAGAATGTTTCAATTTTACTGGTTCATTACTACTTGAAGACTTTATATTTAGACAAATTCAATTTTACCATCAGCTTGAAGTAACTTTTGTTGTTTTATTTAGGTGTTGGATTTATGAGCCATTTAGGACAGTTCTATTTTAATTACCTATTTTATTATCTTTATTCTTACATTATAATTTTGCAAAATAGTTTTAATCAAAATAACATTAATATTAATACTAAATATATTGCTGCTGTTCACATGAAGAACAAAACATACAAAATCTGACTGAGAATGTAATTCCTGTTAAATGGTATTATAATTTTACTTATAATTTAGCACCTCTTAATCTTAGTAGCTTTACTATTCATTACTTACTGACTCACCCTTTTGTCTTTATTAAAAGCAAACTAACACATTCCTTTCTTATCTTTCTGGCATCTTGATACAGTGAAACATTTTAAGCTTTTAAAAGTTTTACAATGTGTTATATGATAGTTCCCACATAAGATTGCCCATGTCTTATCTTTAAAAGAGTTTAGAAAACTCTGTATATTTAGCAGATACACAAAATGAAATCACAGGCAAGCTCAGAATAGATCTCCTACGGATTCGTTCATCTGTAGTTTTTAATAATACGGGGCAAGGATTTTAGGAGTAGGTATTTAGTAGATCCATGGTGTTAGAAATGACAGATACATTTAGAAACACAGAACCCAGCTGACCTAAAATGCAGGTACCAAACTTCTAATTAATTGCAGACTGATTTTAACTCTTCTGAATTAATTATATTGTTCAGACTATTTAAATAAAAGAGGATGTCAGCAACAGGAAAAGTTACCAAGTTTGTAGTTCTTAAAGAGCAAAGAGACACATATCAGGGAACCCTGTTTTCTGAAGGATTGTAGTTCAGAAGGTAGGGTTGGTTTTTTTAAAATGTAATTGTAGTAGAATGTAGACCGTTCTATTCTATGTATTACAATGAACAACTTCTGTCCTAAGATTCCCCCAACATTTCCTTGCTCAAAGCAAGCCAATGATTATGTCAGGCAGGTAGTTAAAGCAACCTTTCTAATATATTCAGGATACCAAAATATCAGATATGAGTGTGGAAAAAGAAGTTTGGAAAGAAGTGCAAGTGAATACAGAGTTGAGTTGTTCTCCAGTTGATCCTCTGCATGCAACAACCTACATAATTCGAACTGCGGTACATTGTAATGTGCACTTGGCGTGAGCAATATTCTCTTGCTTGGACACATTCTGAGAAGAGCATGTTGATGTGGCTTAACTACATCTGATTTGCAGGTGCCAGTTTTAGGAAATGGAATTCATAACACTGAGTCAAGACTCTGCATTCCCTATAGGATAAATTGAGAAAGACAGCCTCCTTCGGAAGGTGTGGATAACATTATCCTACACGGGTATGAGGGACACTGCCAAAGGAGAGTGCTCAGACTTCTGACCCTCAAACATACTTCACCTGCTCTTTAATTTGTATTCAGGTGTTGAAACTGCTGTTCTAAAGCACTGCATTTGTTTTTTTGATGCAAATGGTTGGCCTGTTCTTCAGATAAGTGGTGGCAATAGTACCACCACCATTCAGTAGTACTCTGATGCCTATGGTATGCAGCCAAGGTCCCACCTTAACTTCGGGTGATTTGGATCCTTATCTTCTTCAGAAAATGAAACCATCTAATAACTGTTTTGCTGAAGGTGCACCACTGGACTGCCAAGAACACAAATTATGGAACCTAAAAGAAATTATGTTTCTTAAAATAAGGGTGGAGAGACACTGGAATATATTGCCTAAAGAAGTTGTAGATGCCCCATCCCTGGAAGTTTTCAAGACCAGGTTGGATGAGAATTTGAGCAACACAGAAGGTGTCCCTGCCCATGGCAGGGGGTTTAGAACTAGATTATTTTTAAGGTTCTCTCCAACCCAAACAACTCTATGATGGTACAAGTGCTGGGTATATAAGATCAAGAACATGCTTGCATATTTTATCTGTATGCTTTACATGTATGGAAAGAATAAAGAACATAATCTTGATAGCAAACACTAAAACAGATAATTTGTTATAAGATTATGCTGGTAGATTTGGCTAGAGAAATATTTTTAAATCAGTGCTCTGATGCTAATTATTTCTTCAATGAACTTGAGAAAAATAACCATCATCATTTTCACTTTATGAAGAGCTGTGTTATAACAAGAATCACTGAGTACACTCCACAATTCTATTGGCATAACTAAAATCATAAAATGTGAGCTTGTGTCAGACAAAATTCTATTAATTTTCAGATTATTAATATCTTTTGGCTTGTGACTGTCTATGCTAATTTTATGGAAAACAGTTTTGTTTAATTAAATTTCTGTAAAGATTTTTTGAATATAAATGAGTAACTACATCAATTTGTAACACATTAAGATAAAAATATCTATAGTGTTCAGAAACAAATCTGGCAATAAATTGTTCTACTTTGACTGAAGAATTCAGTGTTTGGCTTCAAGATCTTCTTAGCACTTCTCTCATCCAGGCTCCTACGAAGTCCTCAAAATATGCAGAATGATATATGGTGTTCTGTTTAATCACTGAGCATATGAATCAATGGGAGTTTTTTAGATGGGAAAAGGGGCTCTGAAGTATTTTTATGATCTACACTTCTTTATTCATGCTTAAGCAAACGCAGACGAGCCCAACATTGTATATTTTCTTAGTGAAAGAGTATTATAATCAAGCTGATATTCTTCTCATTTATATAAGCATGGGCACTTTTTTTCCCTGTTTTGGCATCTTCTTGACTAACGTAACCCATCTGTGACAGCTGCTGTTGATAAAAGCTTTTTAAAAGCTGCTCTACTTTAAAACATCATGTGCTGTTTTAGGGGTTTTCTTACTTTCACAACACTAAAAATTATTAGAAATTATTGAGTGGCTTTTAAATCTGGTATTTCCAGTATCTAAGTGATTAGATTCATTATCCATGGAAGGCAATTCTAGTAAGATGGAACAATCAAACTGAGGATTTTTTCAGCAGTTGATTGGAAATTTATGTTAGACAACTAATAGAAAGTTAATTAAAAAAAACCAGTTCAATAAAATTTTGTAAAGCAGACACAGTAATGAAAATTACATTAGGAAACAGATTAAAATGTACATTGTGATTAAGACTTCTAAAAAAAATCTGATTGTATTTTTTACCAATACAAACTACGTAGTATTTTCTATATGTTTTATGAAATAATAAATGTTTTATTAAATAATAAATAAAACCAAATATTTAAAAATATATACTAAAAGGGTGGAAATGCCTTTTGGTCTGGAAATGCCTAAAGTATGGAGATCTGAATAACCAATTAGATTACTATTGTTTTATGTATGAAGAAGATCTGGGGTTTTCATTTTAAAGGAAATTTAATAAATAAATAAATAGATAGATAAAAGATAAACCTGATATAACAGCCCTTTGATCTCCCACTAAACCAGACAAAGTTTCTTCTACTTGAACAAATGAAGTAACTTGATATCACACTTGGATGGGTCTTCTTTGTTGATTATCACTGGAAGGGATTGTTAGCATTTGCTGATAGCAGCGAGATAGCAGGGACAAGTGCTGGGCTCAGGAAGGAGAAGAGTTGCCTTTGGTGATTCAGGACTGCCTGCTGTGATGTACCCTTCTGGTCCTTCTGAACCACCTTGATTTTGGCCTCTTCACCAACCAGTCTGAAAATATCAGAGTTTTGCTATATATACTCTTATCTTTTTCTTCCATGAAGAATCTTTGTCCTGGAGGGATTTGCACATCCCGTCTGTGTGCTTTTCTGGTCAGGGAAGTAGCTAATTGGGCTACTAAATGCTGAGTAACACCAAAGGAATGGATACTATGTACTGGCAGATTTAGAAGAGTACAAAGTATCCAGTACATCGGAGAGAAACAGCTCAGTACACCAATTTTAACATGTCACAGAATAAAAATGTTTAGGCGCATATATATGTTGCACATATTTGGGGGCACTAGATTGAGTGTTATATAGTTTGGATGCAGCCAAGTTATCAGGTGTTAGAGCTAGAGGTTGGTTCCTGGCCCTTTTAGATCACTGAATGTTGGTCACAAGCATAATGTGGAACTATCAAATCCATGATGCATTTTGAAGCATGTCCTAAAGACTTGTAGGATGGTGTCAGCCACTTGAGTTGTCAGCAATAGGATCTGAAGCTATGTCAATCAAGTGACGCTAGAGTGCAGCTTACAACCAGCTGATGTTCCTTCAGGTGGCTGTAGCAACAGCAAACAAAGCTGCAGTGACAGGACAGGTTGCAATTTCTGTTGTATTCACTTAAATCTCAGCCAGATTTGGACACATTATCAATGAAAGAGTATTCACCTAGATTAGCAGCTGTCAATGTGCCAGCCACTGAGCTGGCAGACATTCCTGCTAATGTGAAGGCATCAGTTCTGACCAGAGAACTGTGTTTTTAATGTGGCAAAAGTACTGCTTGTAAAGCAAAGTATTGGTGTCTTTAACTTTCAGGAAACTGCTGAAGGGGCTTGTCTGATAACTTCAAATAAATATGCACATACCCCTTACAAACTTCTGAATCAGAGGTTGGCTGTTGGCTTGCAATATGTAGGATCAAATAGTTCAATTTTGGCAACTGGAAATTAGATTTTGTAGTGGAAAGTGCCAGGCAACTTTAAATAAACAGAGCCAGCTCTGCTGGTAATAAAAAACTGTACACACACAAAAGCACACTGATGCACTTCCTCAGAAACCTCATTTGTGCCCATGTGTCTGCTCCTGGAGAGACTCAGCAGAGCTGGCCAGAGGCAGATGGGAAGAGAATTACAAGAGCAAGTATAAACAATCTGGAGTCAGCCAGAAAATGAAGCTCCCACCTCTGCAGATGTTGCTTGTCGGTCATGGTTTGCAGCATGTGTGAGTGACAAACTTGAGAGCTATGAGTACCTAGAATGGCTTCCAGGTCATATGTGTGCAGACATGACCAAAGGGCAACAGCAAAGCTGGACGTCAGTTCTGCTAATAACTAGGGTGGGACCATTCCTTTTTCATCAGCACTAAATCAACCCCTCTGTAACATTCCCTGTCTGAACAAATAGCTGTCAAACAGGACAAGGTCCTCACAAAGACAGGAGTAAAGAGACACACAGAGTATTTCATTGCACCCGTTGACATCATTCCCATTAGGCTAGCTGCCATTAAGAGTGGATAGAAATGTGAACTGCACTTCTTGAAGGGTGGGTGGCCTATTTAATGCCTAGACTAGTGTGTGGTTATTAATGTACCCTCTCAAAACAGAGGAAAACCACTAAAGCTGCATGTTGAGGGAACTCCCATAGACTGACAGCTTCAGGGAATGCTCTCTAATAAACACAGGTCCCTAAGAAACAAACCAAATGGTAATATATTATGGAAATTAAACCCACATTATTAAAAGAAGGACTTTATGAAAGTACTTGGACAATTTTTCAGGTTTCTTGGCTCACATTTTCCTCCCTGCTGTTCCAGACTTTCCCACAAGCATTGTCATAGCTATAGGATTTGACAGCCCTTCATCTACTCTTGAGGTTCTTACAACTTTTTCCCCCATTAAATAGTGCACATAGAGGTTGTTACTAGTGCCAGTTTTGTTTTCTTTTAATTTAAAAAAGTATCTTATGATGAGAAAACTTCTTTCTTGAAATGAGAAGTAATAGTAAAAAACCACTAACATAGAAAGAGAAAATACCAAAAATACTGTTCTGTTTCTATTTTGAATCTTTTTTTTCTTGGCTTGCACTTATATTGCTTATTACATTTTTCTTTTTGCAGTGGTGGGCTCACCTTTCTCTCCATGGTGGTTTTAAATCCCATCACTGATAGCTGAGAGGGAAAAAAGGGAGAAAAGAAAAATCAAATTTGAGCAGTAGTCAGATCTATGGCTCAGAAGACAATTGTTCTCTGCTTTGGGCAATGGGGGACCAAGAAGTAGCTGAGTACTTGTTTGGGCTGTCTGAGAAATGTGTAGGTTCTCTATGTTGGAACTGTTAATCCATTTACTAGTATTTAACTTCGACTATATCACAGTTGCTCTGCAAACAATATGGGAATATAATTATAAACTTTTTTCATGTAATTTGTAAATAGTGTGAGAGACTGTTCTAATACTCTGTTACTTTCATAAATGGGCAAAAAAAAGAAAAAGGTTGTCATGTTATAAACAGTTAAGTCTGTTGCAATTGGTACTGCATTTTAGTATCAGAGGGCAGAGTAAAAAAGAGATATTTGCATGCTTTGTGCTCTAATATAAAACAGGATGTCTTTTTTTTTTCTTCTTCTAGGATCATGACACAGTTACCGTTTTTGTCCCTTTGTAAAATAAACTATAGACAAGCAATGTTCCCTGGTCTCCTGAAGACATTTAAAACAGCAGAAGAAATGAAGACATATAAAACATCTAAACAATACTCAGGACATTGTTCTCAGAAGAGTTACAGCTGTTGTCAGGTCATATCTTTCCAGAAAAGGGTGAAGACATTATATTCAAAGAGATCATGTCCAAACATGAAGTATAACTTTATATGACTAAATGTGTTAACACTTTAACATAATTAAAAGTGCTAGAAGAACATCTTAGCAGTAGTTTACAGTGGTAAGAAGGCACAGGGTTTTTTTCCCCTGGTAAAGTTCAGTTTCAATCTTCTAAAACAATACATAAATCCTGCTGAATATATACAATAGCTTCAAGCCAAATTTTTCACAAAATATCTGGTGTGAAGAACGTTTCTCTGTTCTTTTTATCCAGTACTTCAGGGGTTAAAGCACTGATCTAGGCAGTAGCCAATGAATTTTCCAGGTTGAAGGATTTTAACCCTTACCTTTAAAGAAGAGCTTGAAAATTGGAAACCTTGTGGGAGCAAGTGGGTAGACTCAGCTTCCTCTGTTAAAGCATTGCTGCTTTATGCACTAGATAAGGGACTGAAACCCATGCAATGAATAGTTGTGTGAGTAGCTTAACTAGAGCCAGAATTTGTATTACTGAGTCAGGAACATAAGTTAGCCCTGTCCTATGCATTACTGGCTCTGGCTCCTTAGCCTCCTCCCTCTTGCAGACCTCTCACAAGACCAGTATTGATACTGTCCTGCAGAAAAAAAGCTCATTAATTTAGACTTGATTGCTAAATCATATGCATTGTGATTGTGCCTTATCTTCCAATTTGGGAACCACTGGTCTATGGTTTACATCATTCATCTGGAGGAGGATTACCACAATTTAAATTTCCCTGGTGGTAGAAGACAGGATAGTGCTGGGGGCTCAACCCTAGCTTGCTTGGAGGTATGTTTTCCTGAGGAACATGGGAACACGTTCCTTACTTCTTAATCACTGAATGTTTTCCTGGTGGTAACTTGTACCTTCCATACTGTGGTTTCTGCCTAATACTTCTTGATCAGTCCTTAACTGACCAAGACATCAAACTTTTTCTTCCTCTCTTTTTTTCCAGATCCTCTCACAAGGCACACTCCATGAAGTTTAACACTATTCACTCATTCTTCCCAGATAAATCACATCTTCAAGACCTTGGATAATTCACTCTGCTTTCCTTTCTTACTTGAAATACACCTTTTTCCTGAATTGTTAGGTACAAAACCGGGCACAGCAAGATTTGATCAGAATAAAATTATTTAATGAGCCCTTCAGTCTGTTAATCTCACATTAGAAAGACCTTTCTTTATACTTCAGAGACTCCTGAAAAATTCTTGCTCTTTACATTAGTTGAGTCCATCTTACAGAGGTTTCAGAACCTTCTCCCCACTCCTGCCACAGCTCCCAGCAAATGTTAAGGAGGTTAATGATTAATTAAACCCAGCTGGCTTTTTTCCTACATCTGATAATTCATCCTATCACAACCATGGAATTAAAAGAAAATAAAACAGTCATTAAGAACCCAGGTAATGGTCACTAAGCAGTCCTTAGAGCAGTGACTAATCCAGCCAGTTTTTAGACCTTCCCCTACCCAAAACACAGCATCAAATTTCTGTATTAGCTCAACATAATGTAGCCAGGAAATCATCACCCAAATATTTAGGGTGTGAGTAGCAGGCTGTGCAAATAATTGCTTTTCTATATGACCACAGAACCAGAATATACAATGCAATTCTTATTTCCTCTCTCACTAATCAAAGTAACATTAACTAATTGTTTCAAGAGTTTAAACAGGAGTTCAAAAAGAGTGGCAGTGAAAACAAACACACTTTATTCGACTGGAAGGGGCTTGAAACACTCCAAAAGAGAAGAAGATAGAGAGCTTGAGTAGGACATCCTTTAACCAAATATCCAAGCTACCATGTTGTATCTTACCCATGGGTGCACTGACAGTGGCAAGAGAGTTATGAATGGTGCCTTAGACTTGCTATCTAATAAGGAACAAACCCATAGGATTTAAAGCATTTGGAAATTTCTCATTACCAAATTTTGTCTTTATTTTTCACTTGGCAGGAACAATTAAAAAAAACACAAGTCAACTTTGAAGCTTTTTTTATAAATTTCCTCAAATTGTATTTTAGAAAAGGAAATAAAGGGGTAAAGGTAATAGTTATGGGGAAAAAGAAATCATTCAGCCCCAGTAGTTAGAGAGTGTATGCATCTGAGCCTCTATTCACAGTGAAAGACTGGGGAAAAAAGCCTGCAAATTTATCATGACAGTATAATAAAGATTTAGACAATATAAACCACTTTAAACACTATAAATAGTAACTTCTACTTAAACTCACATGCGGATAAATTTTTCTTAGAATGGAGGGCAAGAGATTAAAGATGTTCTGCCAAAAAAATAGGATTAAAAGATAGAGTTCAAATGTATATTTAGGGCTGGGAAAGATGAGGGATGGTAGTGATTATTTTAGAGCTCCACCAAGCACCTTTGTCCAATTATCCAAATGCTTTCTTTTTCAGAACAGCTTGGAGGAGTCCAGAGTTGCTGGCTGGCCTATGGAGCAGATGTAAGTACTGTTGCTGGAGATAGTTAATCTTATTGTCTTTAAACTTGGTATTCTCTAGAGTGAGAGAAAAATACCACCACTTAAGCCAAAATGTTGAGTGCAGGTACAAGGGCTGCATAAACACATTGAGACTTTGCTTCAAAAGAATTTTGAAAATATATCCTTTCACTTCAAATTTTTTCTTTCTCTCGCCTCGACCCCAAGCTTGAGATTCCTCTTTCAGAAAAAAAACTTTTGGATTGCCTGCCTTAGGGGCCCGTTTCCCTGATTGCTTCAACAGTCTCACCCTGGTGTCTATTTTTCTTGAATTCCCTACAACCCGGTATGTGATAGTTTAAATGATCTAAAATATTTTGGTTAATGTGCAGGAATCTTCATAATGATTATTTTATCAAATACTTTTTATGAAGCTAGTCATCTTCAAATCAAAAATATTAGATGGTATAATAAAACTCCTTCTGAAGGTTGCTGGTAACATCAGAAGGTTCTCATAGAAAAGATTAAAATTATTACTATGACTTAATAATAATAATAATAATAATAATAATAATAATAATAATAGGTTTTCCCTCTCCTTTTCAGTATATGTGAGAAAAACTATCACAATAAAATGTCGGTAGGCCATGCTTCAACTTTCTCATTGCTAGAAGATGGTGGTTATTTGTGTACTCAAGAATCCTCAAATTGTTCCAGAATACCGTTGCATTTTTTTTAATTACATCAGCTTCAAAGTACAAAACCCACCCCAGGGGCTTTTTCTTCAGCACTAGAATAATTAACACAGTGGTAGCTGTACCACTAGAGCAGCTATTATCAACATAATGAGTCAGCCCAGTGCTTGCTTTAACAAACAAAAGGTTTGGGACAATATAAAATCATTAGCTAGGCCCTTTTATTTACCTCTTTTTACTTAGTTGAATCTTTAAATTAAAATCTTTTCAAATGCAGAAATAAGCTTTAGCTTTAAAAGTTCAAAAACAAAAAGATTTTCTGCTTTTGTCTTTATTCTCTGAATTCATTGGCATTTGCTCGTGAGTTTCAGTCTTCATGAAACTCCTGTTCTGTAGGAGTTTACAAAGTCAAAACGTTTCAGCGGATGTACTTAAACACAGTGAGCAAGTCACCACTTTGTCTTCTTTTTGATAACCTGAGCAGAGTGAGGGGGTTTAAACATTTTCTCCAGCTCTCAAATCATGTTGCAGCCTCTCCAGTTCCTCAACATCCTATCCAAAATGCAAACACCAGATATGTCTATGGTTGTTTTTTAGTATTCATCTCATGGATACCCAGGATGAAGTTGAAAATTAAAAATCTGCTCCCTAAAATGTCAGGAGAACAGGATAGGAAAAATAATATTGGGGAAAATTTAAAGTATCAAAAGATATTATAAGGACAATGGAACTACTCTTCCTTTTCAGCTGAGGGTGAGTATAGGTGGTAGGAAGATTATGGCTGTGTCTGTGGGTAGTGAAGCAAGTTTTCTGTGAACAAGTTCAGAGCATCCTGCACATCTCTTTGAGGGCCGTATGAAGACTTGTATATTTTAAACGTCATTAATACAGCACTGATTTCAGAAAGGTAGTGCCTCAGTTGCAGAAGCAAACTGATACTGAATAAGGAAGAAGCAGCTTCTCGAAGGATTGTGATGGTGTGCATCTCAGGTCTCCCTGAGGAATGAAGGTAAAGATACAGAAATGTGAAACTGCCCATTCTATTTGATCAAACATATCTACTTCAATCTCTACATCCCTGCGGATTAGATTCAACATAAAGCATGTGCTGCCTTGAGGGCTCGGTGTGTGTTACTGGTATTTACGTAATGGAAATGAAGGAGATGGCCTGGAAATCAGCACAATCTGAAGCTACTTGCAGGGAAAGGGGGAAGGCTGTAGTCTTCAGGCATACATTCTTTTGACAGGCCTGCAGTTAGTCCTAACTCCTGTGGCTCCTTTGGAGAACAGCTGTGTCACAGACATAAAAGAAAAAGCATAGTCTACCACGAGAAACGGTCCAGCGTTAGCATTCCAAATTTTATATCCCAGTAGACCCACTACATTCATCTTGCAGGCAAAGATCTTCCTTCTGCACAGGAAAGTGGACAAGATTCCTATCACTGTTGTCAATCTCATCTTGATGATAATGACTATTATTATTAGTGTTGGTGGTGTTTTTTTGCTAACTTTACTTCTACATCTTTTTTTTTTTTTTTTTTTTTTTTCCCCAACATCCCCTTCTGTTACAAATGCCCAGAACACCCTATTAGGAACACTGGGAAAGTCAATCTTCCTGGCATGCTTTGACAGATGAAAAACACGCTGTTAGAGGAATAAAAATGCAAATATAATTACAAATATACAGTTTCTTTATCATCATTCTTTTGGAGTTACATTGGAAATTGAGCATTTTTAAGAGGGGGATCCTTAAATTCTTGGATCATGATCCCACTACGGTGTCAACTGCCCGTGACAAAGCTGGTTAAATCATCCACATTCCTCTCTTTCCGTTCACTGCAGCAGACCATGTCAAGAAATGTCCACCAGAACACTTCCATTCCAGGAGGGCTAAAACATCTCGGGCAGGACTAAAAGGACCAATTTAAAGAGCAGTGGCCGCTAGAGTGGAAACCTAACCCCATTAAAACCCATGAGGTATAGTGGGGCCAGGATTTCACCCCAGCCTCTTTTTTTCCTGCTTTAAGTGTGTGATTTGGCAGGGGAAAAGTTCAATTAAAGGCACACAGTTGGGCTATACATACAACAAAGAGGTAGGGAGGGGGGAAAAGGAGCAACACAAAGGATTACTTCAAAGTTAGACATCAGCTCCTTTAGCTTTACACAATGAAGGAAAGCACATAGGTTTCAACAGGATAAAAGCAGACTTTATTTTGTAAAGAGATCTCAGGATGAAACAAAGAACTGTAATTGCACCTTCTATCTGCAAATCTGAGGTGGTGAAGGAAAAGAAAGTGGGTGGATGGTTAACAAGAATAGCTTGAAACCATGCTTTGTTAACAGAGTAAAATTAGCTTGCTGAGAACCTTTATTTTCCACATAACTATTAACAGGAGCAGTATTTCA
The DNA here is from genome assembly GCA_013397095.1 of Sterrhoptilus dennistouni. NCBI lineage: Eukaryota > Metazoa > Chordata > Aves > Passeriformes > Zosteropidae > Sterrhoptilus > Sterrhoptilus dennistouni. Next base: position 1,002,663 of record VWZU01010897.1, read on the forward strand.
CATATCTCTATGGTAAAGAGCCCGTTTACAAATTTGCAACAAGTAACGACTGAACTTCAGCTAATTTTTCTCTCTTTTCTGTTTCATCTGCTTAATTAATGACAATACACCTGAGGTGAGTTGCTAGCACTTCCATAGCTGAAAGTTTGTCAGCATTTCCATTCTAGGCCCCTCAGGTTTTCACACTGGCTTAATTTCACCCTGTGAAATCAAATCTGGAAAAGGTTTAGAGGTAAAACTATTGTTTGGTTTTCAAAAAAAGTATCATTCATATAGCTCTGTTTGAAATGTTGGATGAATCAACTAAAATTAAAACACCAGAGGATTTAATTCACATGTCCTTTTCGTTTGCTGGTTTTTGAAAATATGAAAAGCCAGAGATGGGTCAGATTGGGTATTTGTCCAAGTTCAGCATCTGCCTGCTTAGAGAAAAGTGATCTCTCTGCCCTTCCTGCCGTGCCTCCCAGCTACTGTCATAGCATTGTCCCACATGTTCATCATAGAAATTAGTGACATGATTTCTCATTTTTTTCTTTTACAGTTGCATCTTAGCAGATGTATACTGTACTTGACATCATAAAACCTGCTTCTAAGTACAGTTGTATTATTGTCAGTTCATTCTGCCTAAACATCTGTGGTGGGGCATGTGGGAACACACTTTTACTCTTGAACATTTCTATTTGCCTGGTGCTTAACACCAAGGAAGTGGTGAGATCTGTCAGTGCTGCCATCCAAAACAGAATTCATGGTTCTGTTTTAAAAATCTGGCAACTTCTCTCTTTCTTGTTTCTAACCTTTTCTGCAATTGTCCAAATGCAAGATGCAGGCTATCCCTGTCATCCATTTCAAAACCTGATCGGTTTTTGGCTGGAAGTCCCCTCTAGAACTCCACTTTTAAATTCAGAAATAGAGATTTTTCCACTCATTTTTAGGACTTTTCTACTTTGTGAAGTGAATTTTACTATGACTTATGTCATGGCAGGTGTTCATCTCACCTCACCTTCTTAATGCAGGAAGCATATGGGGCATTACCCGCAATAATAACCCCACTGAATGTGTCTACCAGCAACGATGACTGGAAAGCCAACTGGCCAGCCTGGAGTTTCCTTTCATAAGGGAAATTCTGTTGGAGTTATGGGGCTTGTATAATAATAGCCTTATTTTAGAATATTTTCCTATATGAACTTCATGTTCAGGTTATAGACTTGGGAAAACATTTTTTTAAAGAAAGAAGTAAATATTTCAGAATAGCAATTCGAGAACACATCAATTCAGATTTAATTTCAAATTGTCATGTTTTGGGGATTATAGATTCAGACTGTTGATCTTATCAGACTGTATTTTTCACACATTTCATTCTTTTTTAAAGTGTTTTATTTCATTTAAATATATTTAGCAGATCCCTCTTTGGAGCAGGAAATCCCAACATTATTAAATTCAAGGACTCAAAGAAAGGAAGGTAGAAAAAATATGGTTTTTGGAAAAATCTGTTGATTAATATTGAAGGGCTCTCAAACCAATTTAAAATTAAGATTAATCTGAATCCATATAATATATGGAAAATCATTCTAAAATTGAAACTTGAGAAACTGTATTTTAATCCTGAAAAGTTTTATTTCTTCTGCTACACCAAAGTGAATGTGTATTTGCACTCTGAATTATACACATGACTCATCCTCCAAATGATGTAAAAGTTTTTTAGAGTATTCATTAACTGCGGAGGAATACTTTTCAAACATTTTGTATGAGCATTTTTTTGCAATACAAGAGTCACACTATAAAAATGCAAACCATACAATATAGACAAATGTTAGGGGGTTTACAGTGCTTCATTATTTCTTGGAATATTTCCAAAAAGTTTTTTTTCCTTTCTAATTTCCCTTCCTAATTTAATGCATCAGTCAGTTTTTCTTTCCTTCTTCGTGGTTTTAGCCAAACTGTGCTGCCCAGTCCAGAGTGTGTGGTGGTGTTTATACTCTGCTCTCAGACTGGGACAAGGCAATCCATTTCCCTGGCAGTGGGAAATACAGGATTTCCACTGCTCAGTGGAAGTGCTATTCTAAAGCAAGTTTCTTGCTGAGCCAGACAATGCTCCTAAACTACAGGAGAGTGTGTATAAGCACCCTCCACAGGTGTATATACCCAGCACAGGGTGTATATAAGAATGTAAGTTCACTATGTGATTTCCACCATCTTTAACATTTGGTAGTCTTATTTCAGGCATGCTGAAAATCAGGCTATCATCAGGATCAAAGGTTTTGTGACAATAAGGAGAAAAACATGGATTGTTCACAGAAGCTAGAAATTAAGATGTTTTGTTGAGTTAAACACTACAGCATTAAAACTTGTGCTAGAACTCAAAAGTGGTAGGATATGTACTTGATAGGAAGTGGTCATAGCATCAAGCATGCCAGAGTTCAAGGAGCATCTGGATGAGGTTCACACCTTAGTTTTAGGTAGTCTTGCAAGGAATCGGGAAATGAACTTGATGATCCTTACAGGTCCCTTCCAACTTGAGAGATTCTGTGATAATACCAACTCACTTTTGATACAAACTGCTGCAGAAGTGTTTGGTAATGCCTAGATTGTATTGCAAGCAGCTGTCAAATTATCACAGTCAGTCACCTGACATGGTTGGTCCAACCACTCTTTCTAATACAATTACAAATATTGGTGAAATAAATATGCAGTGTCAGGAAGATGTTCCTGCAAGTCACAGAATGACAGAATGGGTAAGGTTAGAAGGGACCACAATGAGTCCAGCTTCCCTCTTCAAGAAGGGCCATCCGAGAGCACATTGCAGGGAATTACAAGCAGATGGTTCTTGGTTATCTCCAATGAGGGAGACTCACAACATCTCTGGTCAACTCCCTCGACCTGCTGGCTGGGCTCTACTTAATAGAGCTCATTGGTTTTTGTAGCTACAAGGACACACTCTGGCTCATGGACAGCTTGTTGTGTAGCAATTGGACAACAGCTGGATCCCCAGTTTATTTCCTGAAATGTGTGATTGTTTATGTCTCCTGGCATTCTCATCTGGATATTTGGGCTTTATTAGTCTAATTCTCGAGGGTTAGAAATACACTGGTAGATATCCAGCCTCCCTCAGATCCAGTCCCAATGAGCTCTTGCAGCAATGAGTTCCACCAGCTAACCATGAATGGTATGAAGAAACATTTCCATATGTCACTTTTCTTTCCAGTTGCTGTCAAGAAATCACTCTGTTTTTTCTTCTTCATTTCAGCCAGTTGATCTTTCTACTGAACAAGGTGATCCACCCAGACCTAGCAGCTGTGTCTTGCTGTGATTCAGATGGAGAGGAATGTGGTGATACATGGGATTTTTCAGGAGGCAGCAGCAGATCCATGGGTTTGTAGGGATAATCTACAACACACACCACTGCTTTCTTGGCAGTCAAATTCTGTAGTAACCTGTGAAACTAGTTTGAAGTTTGGAAGTGGATGAGTTAAAAGTCATTCAGGTATTTTTTCAAGTGTCACAGGTATTTTTGAAGTAGTTGTCTGTATTCTTTTCATGAACTTTGCCAGAAGACTAATGACTGTAAACATTCCTGCATAATAAGAGGTCTCATTAACAGATTGTCAGTGATTGTCTTGGAAAGGAAAAAAAAAAAAGTAAAATCTGCATGGCTTGAAGGAAATGGTGTTTTTTTCTTTTGTCTCTATTTACCACACTTTACCCAGTGACATTATGAAACTATGATTTCGTGATACTAGGAAGTTATGAAGTTTGCAAGGCAAAATTTGGATGCTTATAATGACATTATCTGGTGGTGTGTTTTTTGGGTTTTTTGGTGTGTTTTTTTGGGTTTTTTGGTTGTTTTTTTTTTTTTTTTGGTTTTTTTTTGGTTTTTTTTT
>VWZU01010897.1:1006577-1108757 GCA_013397095.1 Sterrhoptilus dennistouni
TTTTTTGGTTTTTTTTTTGTTTTTTGGGGCTTTTTTAAGATTAAATTGTCCTCTAAGGAGTTTATTCACATTCTATATTTTTGTTGAAAGTTGTGAAATCTGTCTTAGCATGACCTGATTCAGTTGCTCTCCCTATCCCTGGCCAACTAATGTTATTAGTCTTTAATTAAGTGACTAACAGTGTTCTATTAACTTTTATGAGTTTCTACCACAAGATATATAACACAGGTAAAATCACAGAGAATTGATTCATCCTGGAAAACACAACATACATGGCAAATGTTCACCCCGTATTGTAGAGGTTAATTATGCATACTTTTATTCCACATGCTTTTGTGTATAAAATGTCTGTTATGTGAGCATATTTTTTCCAAAATATTCTTGAAGGTTTTGCCCTCTTGTCATTAGGGAACATTGGAAGGAGATAAGTCTGGAAAAGTCTTTTTTTAATTTATTTTTTTTCCAAGGAATAGACAGTGATACAAGACAATTTTTCTTCAGTCTTACAGTCTTACTCAGGGAAATTTTGAAAATAGTGCTAATGGAGTAATAAGTGCAAAAACGAACAAAAACATGAAAAAGACATGCATTAGAACATTCTGAAAATGAAAGAGAAATATCTTAAAAAAGAACAGGAAGTTACAGACAACACACTAATGAGTTTTTAAAAATTAATTGTTGATAGTGATGTGGACAAAATATTTTCTATATCTACTAATCAGTAAAAGTATGGATAACCTTTTCCCAAATTTTATTACATTTATAGTAGTTTTGGTATTGTACCACAGCTGCTATCAGCAAAGGCAGAAAGCACACAGGTGTTTCACTCACAGAGATACCACAGCAGCTACTCCACCTGGTATGACCTAGCTTTGCTCGGCAGAAAAGATCTTTGCATGCCCACAAACTCTGCTATTGATTTCACTGTGCTCATTTCCCAGCAATTTGACACTATGGAGTGCTGGCACCATTGCAATCTTTCAACATGGAAGCTCTTCATCACCAAGGTAAATAAGGGAGCTACAGTTTCAGCAGCTGAACTTTGTAGCATGTCAGCTTTAAATTATATTAGTCCTGTAGTGACTACTAATCTCCTCACCTTGAGCCTTACCTGTACCTGCTGGTTTCTGCTTCGTCTATCTGAAAAGAACCCAGTGAAAGTCTCCTCCTCCAAGACATACTATTGGTGCCTTTCCGTTGCAGACCCATTGATCCACCCCATTTTAAGGGTTTAAATGCACAGAAATGCTACATTCATCCACACTCTTGAGATGCTAAAATATATTTTATATTTAGCCTTTTAATGTTAAATGAAGAACAACCCTTAGGAAGTCTTGGCAGCCTGTCTTTCATTGGATAGAGCTGATTTTCCCTCATTGAATTCAAAGTCCATTTGCTATTTTAAGGGAACCTAGTAAGATTTTATTCTGTGAGAGGGCAGTACAGTGGGGAAATAGTGAGGTTTGGCTTGCAGCCAGAATTAGCTGGAGAATTTCTCAATTTTGGCTGCATTTGCTGTAATAGCAGATTAGTCTATGCTGAGAGATTTATCAGGGCCTGCAGAAAATTGGAAAACCAAATCTGCTTATGGTGAAAAGTTCTCTACCATGTCAAAGCCTGCTTAGGTTTTCTCTGTGCAATCCACCACTGCCTGTTTCCCTCAGACATCTGATGACTGAATCATATCAAAGCATTTGAGAAGTCCTTTGTTTTGATCCCTTGGATGAGATTTCATGAGAATTTTGAAAGGAAAACAAAGAGAGAGAAAAAACAAAAAAAGTCTAGAACTTCATTCTCTTAATTGTTTCTCCATAGCCTAGCAATTATTCAAGAGATAAATGACTGAATTTTAATATTCATGGCAAAATGTTTCCATTAATATTTGTGAATGAGCTACAATTATGAAACTGTTTTGCTGTCTCTGATTTTTTGCCAAAACTCTTCCAGGCGGACTATTTTTGTCATGGGAATTGGCCATAAACATTTTATGCATAAGCATAAATTTAAGATAATTTATTCTGGATTTATATCAGTATATCTCATTTTAGCTCATGACATTTTCCTTATTTAAAACAGTACAAATCCCAGCAGCATCTGACTTAGTAAAGAGAACCATGGAGATTCCATGGATACTGAAAATCATACATTTTTAACAAAAATCTCTCTGCCTATGTCAATACTACTGAAAAATGTTTTGTGTCATAGTACATAAATATAAATTAAATCTTCATCTGCTGTAAGGGATTTCAATCATTGTTTCTGTAGATTTTTTTTTCCACTTTCCTCACACGTTTTGTATGGTTGTGTTTTGTATTGAGTAACTTTTAAAAGAGTAAATGTATTTGCATATATAAGTCAAATTTAGAAATGAGAAACATGAGAAAGCTGTTTCATGGAAACAGCATCAGGAAATTGTTCAGAAATAAATATTATATCTCATCTCTGACCATGAGGTCATACTACACCCAGTTATGAAAAGTCATATTTATAATCTCCTACCTCTGTGGTTTTGGAGAAGGGAGAGGGTATTCTCAGTTTGCACACTGCAAATCACAAAACCAAGGGATTCACTCTTATGGGAAGAAATTTGTGAGTTATATCAGTCTAAAACTGGATACTGCTCCTAAAACCAGGGTTACGTTATTAAAATACATAAATAAATACATAAATAAATAAATAAATACATAAATAAACAGAAAGCTGCACAGGAGCAGGAGGAAGAAATTATTTCCACTGTAGCAAGAAATCCTCAGATCAAGCAGCCTCTTTTCAAAGTGTGATTGTGGAATGCAGCAGCTGCTCAAGATTCTGCTAACTGTGGAAGATTCATGACCAGTAGATTAATTTACTTTTCACAAATTATAACTTATCTTACATCAGACTGTTTACAATTTCTCTGCCATCTACATGCATTAGCACCAGGTTAATGTGCAAAGCATGCACTAAATTATGTTCTGGATAAATCTCTCCTGCTAAATACCACAGTCCTTGTCCTTACTTCCCGGGAATAACCTTTGATCTCCACATCAACAAAAAAAAATAATTACTATCTTTGCCCAACCCAGGACAAGTAATTTCACTCCTAAATAACTGCACAGCTGGAGACAGATGTGTTCTTCTCTCTAGGCAGACCCTGCAGGGTCTTCCACAAGGCTTTATATCATCCTTGTCATTCGTTTATCAGGATCCAAATGTTGTACACTGAAAATGTGTGTAAAACATTCTCAGAATTTCAAACAATAACAAATCAGAATGGGGGAGGGGGAGAAAAAGCTGCAGGAAAAAATAGAAGTCTCCCAGCTGTGCAAACTCAAGTAGCTGGATTAGCGGAAAATGCACTCCAAAAGTTACCTTTTTGCCATCTTTGGCAAAAGTTGATTCAAGGAACATATTGCCAAATTTTAAATTCAGTGCCAGACTAATGTAAAATATGTTTCAAATCTTCCTTTAGCATGCACAAGGACATCCAGACTATAGTATTCTGTTCGTCCTCCACCTCCCCAAATAAACTGGTATTTTCTGATGAAGACAAAGAACCTCTTATAGCTTTCATTTCTTCAGTTAAAGATTTTTCTTTGAAGCATATGTGTTAATGTTTGATTCTGATTTTCCCTTCTATCTTCATGTCTCTTTTAGGCACTCTGGGTTTTTTGTTCCTTAATCATATAAAAGATTGTATTATTTTTGCTACATTAGGAAAAAGAAAACTGAGTAAGCAATATCATTTAGGGAAATTATTCCTTTCAAATAATTTTTGATGATACAATAAAAAGGGAAAATAAAGGAGAACAAAAATAAAAAATATAGATTAAAGAAATATTTTAAATATCAACCTTTGAAATTCAATGCCACAATCAATATGAATATTACAATCAGTTATATGGTTACTGATACATATCTTATTAAAGATTAATGAACATAGTTGTATACACTAAAAAGAATATAAAACCTTTAAGCCAATTTAATGAGCCAACTGATATTAAGCAAAACTTTAAACAATGTTCTGAGATCCAATGTTATATGAATTTGATCCTATATGACATGTGCAATTGAAAATGAAAAGAAACATGAAGTTAAGCAGTCTGGATAATTAGGGTTTTTTTTCTTTTAATTCCGAAATCAGTAGTATTCAATCAGAAAATGTCAATCATGTCTAAATGAGGGAAGAATTGCTCAATTTCACTATTTTTTTCCTTCTGTTCTTTATAACTATTTCCTTTGTCTTCAGTCTTCTCTGGTGTCTGCAGGACAGTCCTGGATTGCTGCTCCTTTGTTACCTACCTGAGAGTGGCACGTCTCCCAGCTCTCTTAAAATATCAGGGTGAAATCAAATGGGAATGCAATCCAGAAGGAAAAAAGTGAATCAGCTTATTAGCAAATGACCATGTTCAATTGGCTACTCTTTCTATACTTTCCATATTTGAGAAGTCTGGACAGAGCAGTCTTCTCCAGCTAAAACAAATGTCTTATCCTTGCTGAATGTTCTTTTTCATCCTAGAAGTGGGTCTGTTGCCCTCTGTAGATCCACACTAATGAATAAAATCACTGAGGACCCTGTGGCTCAAAGGACAAATGGTTTGGCAGGATGATGTCCACAGAACTTAGTCCACTGTGTACTTGTCTCGCATGCAGGATGGCCTCACCCATCCTGCCTGCTGGCAGCAGTTCCCTAGCACATACCATTCCTGAACTGAGCCTGTGAGAGAGTGCTAGTCAGCATGAGCCAAAATTGTCCAGAGAAAAGCCTGCAATTGTTAACCAGCAGTTTGGAGATGGACAGCAGAAGAACACAGAAACAAGATGATCCCATGCTCCATCCCTGTTAAGCTAGAGCAGACATAGTTACATGACTAGAATTGCCATTCTGCTTCATGAGATACAGTTCAAGTGTGTAGACGAGGCAAATGGACAAAATTTTTGTGAGCATTTTCAGATCTAATGTGTATGGTCTTACAATTTTTTAGTTAAAGACAATTCTCAAACACCACAGTTACAAGAAAAACACAATTTAAAACAGCAGTGATAGTACAGAACTGGAGCTAACAATGCAAGACAAGAAGAAAAAGCTCTCATACTTTTAAGCTGATTGCTGAAATACAGTCGTGGAAGCACTTCCTTTACTTTCTGCAGTGAAATCTCCTAAAATAGTGAGCTAAGTCTGATGAAAATTAGATCAGCTACTATGTGAGGGTCTCACATTACGTTTGCTAGAGAAATGCAATAAGCTTTCTTGGTCTACATCTCTTTAACGTGTCTGTGAATGGGAGGCTTCACAGTGACCACAGGGTTCAGAGTCCAGATTACATATCCTGAAGCAAGCAGGGAGTATCACATTCTGTAGAAAACATTTTTCAGCTAATATGGCAGGCAATGATACTTTCAAAAGTTTCTAAGGGACTTAAAGGTATACGTTCCCTTTCCAGTCAGGACCCTGGTCTGTATATAGGTTATAATCACCAAAAAGCTAAACACCATAACCCCAAGGGTTTGCACGTCTCACTATCCCCAAGAGTAATCAGCAAGACTGAAGTTGCTGTCTCTGAAGGGAAACTGGGAGGAGAACTGACTAAGCTAACGGGCACATACTGCAAAAGTAATTTTTGAAGATTTGCTGGAGAGGAAGGCCCTGTGTAACTGGAATTCATGCCATGAATTAGTTTGTGAAATAATATTTTTGCAGTCTTAGGCAAAAAAAAAATGGTATTGGTGGTAAAAAGTAGTCATGCCAGTGGCAATGTTCCCTTTTACCCAAAAAACTGAGTGTTAGAGAGCAAAGTAATGTGGGGCTCAGAGCAGCTTGAGGAGATTACAGCCCACATATCCCATGTGAGTTCTTCAACCATGAAGGTAATGATCCTCATAATCATAAACATATTCACTCTCCTACACGAAGATTTATGTATGCTACTGAAAGAAGAACAATTCTGTCAGACAATACAAAGACTGTTTTATCCCAAAATATCCTTCAGATATCTAGTATATATATATCAGATATCTTGTAATTTCTAGTTAAGGCACATATGGCTGAGAATGGCAAGTTGTGTGGCATGTACATGGGAAAGCAGAGAGGCATGGAGGAGCTGCAGGAATAGTCTATGGGTGGAAGATGAGTTTACTGGCTGCCCAGACTCCCAGAGGTTGGAGTAAGCTGGGCTGCATGCTCAGCCAGGTTCCAGGAAGATCTGGCAGTGTCTGCTTCATTTCTTGAGTCACCTGCTATTGCAGAGAAAATGTGGGATGCACAGTAGCCCATGTATAGGGTCAGAGGATTTGGCCTCCGAATGAGAGCCCAAATTAAATTGCTCATGGCAAATAAAGCAGATGGAAAAATGAATGTGCAAATCCTCCATGGTTTAAGTGACTAAAAACAATTTTCACAACCACCGGGGTGAAGAAAACATCTTCATTCCTGCTTTTGCCATGTGGTGTAATCCAGCATTTCCTGATGGTGGGTTTCTACAACAGGCTGAGCCAGATGGTTCTGCCCACTCTTTGCTCCCACCCTTTCTACTATACTCACCCAAGCATTTGGCTGGTGTTGTGTTGATCCTGATCAGCATGCTGAGGGAAAAAACATCTTTTTTCATATCCAATATTTTCTGTCGGATTTGCATGCTGAAATAATTCAGCATAGAGAAGGCCAAACAAGCTCAGAAAGGTCAGGACCCTGGCAAAGGGTGGGATCTTGGAAAAGCTAAGGCAAGTTATGATTGCACACCAGCCCAGTGAGCCAGCAAGGAAACAGGTAAGGAATGCCTGCTGTAAACATTAAGGCATGTTTACATTAAGGCTACTAAACAAGTGTAGCCAGTACTAAAGTACCTCTCAAGGGGAGATATTTAAGCATTTTGTGGAGATTTACCAGAAGAAATTAAATTTCAGGCAGCTTAATGTGGCAGTGCACGGCTGCGTTCAGACAATAAGTTCCATTTGCATGGCTTGTTTTCTGTAAGTTTTACTGTTAAATGGTTTGTTCTTTGGGATCTCCTGTTGATCCCTGCTTGGTTTCTCCCTACATCGGTTACCTGCCAATCATTTGTTATATAACCCCTTGGTCCTGCCAGTCACTCCGGGGCCTCTCCTCACATTCTGGAAAGTTCCAGGAGAGGCATCAGGTGATTGGGCAGGATCTGGGAATCTCCCTCCCAGTTCAATATGATTTGTTGTTCTGTATGTCTATTATACCCTGAGCCACGCCCTGCTTGCTCTCTATTGGTCCCATGTTCTTCCCTGCCCTGAGCTATGCCCATAAGTTGTTGCACCCAGGTGTTTGGAGTCTCTTCTGAGGCACGACCCTGGGGTGAGGTTCCCCCAATAAACCCAGCTCTTTCAGCCTCAGAAGAGTCCCACCTCTGATTCACTCGTGCCATAGCTGTGACCCCTGCCCAGCCAAGAGTCCCCGTGGTGCCGGGGCTGGCCAAGGTGAGCGACACAAGGCAGGCACCACAGCAGCTTAAGGGTTCAATGATGCCTATATTAATGTTTATCTGAATTTATGTGTGGATGGTTGTTTTTGCAGCATTTAAATAACATTTGGTTTCCTATGTCAATCTGAGGTTTATAACTCATGATATCAAACGTACTTTTGAAAAAGTTATGGAAATCCTTAATTACCTTGGGTATCTTTGAGAATTTTAGCCATTCTATTTCCAAACCATTCAAGGCTAATTGTAAAGGCTGTAATAATCTCTATGATGTACAAGAGACTCCTGATTCCAAGTGCCATATGTTACTAAGCACCATGTTATCTAGTACTCAGCTGGAGCTTTTTCGAAAGACAGATTTTAATTGAGTGTCATAAATTCAGTTTTCTGATAACTATTATTACTATAGCACTAGAATAAGTGTCTGAAAAATGTCTATGAATAATTTTAATTATATAACTTACAATGCTTACTTTATTAACTTAGCCTCAGACAATCTTTTTTCCCAGTTCTTAAAAAAGAATAAAAAACCTATTCATAATATCTTATTCTCCATAAGGCCCTTTTATCCAAATCTTGATTAGATTTCTCTCATTTTCTGAGTGAGGTCCTAAGGAGCATGCAGCAAAGCCAACAGGCTGCCATTTTCATACTTTTACTTATTCTTCAGACCTTCATGAAGAAGTCTGAAATGCAATTATAACAGTTGTAGCAAAAAATCTGCTAGTCAAAAGGACATTAGAGGATCACATCTTTATGCATTTTCATGCATTGTGTTTTATTATTAATAATATCTTCCTGTGAATGTCTGATCCCTGAGAAATGAGAAAAAAACGTAAATTTTAGGTACAAAAAAAACCCCAAACATAAGAGGAAGGCTAAATTCTCAAACTCTATTTCAAGAGAATTAAAACAGAAAATTTCATGGGAACCAAGAGGAAAAAGAGTTTACAGTGGCACTCTAATCAGATTTCCTATTACCTATATTATAATTCTAAAACCTATATTAATAATCGCCTATTAAAATTATTAACTTAAAGCATGTGTAGCTTTTCATAAAACAACAAGAGTAAGATTAGAAATAATCAAATTTTAAGACTTTTTCATTGCCATTACAACACATGGGATTAAAATCTGGGCTTTTTCTATCTTTCCATCATTTGGAAAAATGAAAAAATTATCATTGAGATAAATGCTTGCTGTTGGATAAATTCTGCATCCAGGTTTTCTTTCTGTGCACACAGCACTGTATGATGTGGGAAAGCTTCATTTTTCTCTGCTGCAATGACATGAGAGTGTCAAAAGTCCAGGTGATACCAGCCAAACATAATAACACTGCTCCAAAATGTACCAGTTGCAGATCTTGCTCAAGGACCGAAGCTTTAGTCTTATGCATGACATCTCAAAAATTAACAAGCAAAGCAATATACAGTAGTACCAAAATACAAGCCCAAAGAATTCTGTTTTCATGCAAAGGCTTTGATGCCTTTTGACAATATCAATTTGAGCTAATACCAGTGGACAAACACCAGTTCTCAACAATCCCAAAATAACAGTAAAACTTGAACAAAGGAGGACAGGGGAGCTCTGAAGCATGTGTTACATGTGCATTCCTTCAGGGAGAAGTCTTGTTCTACTCTTGAGCACTTTGGTGCATACACTGTCTGGAGAAGCCACAAATCATCCAAGCACAGATCCATCTCTCAGAGAGACTTGGCTTTTTCCGTATGATCTTTACCTGCTTTCAGGGAATTCAGAAAGATGAAAACAAAATGTAGAGTTTGGGACCATCATGCTGTGTTCTGATCTTTCCAGCAGTATACTGAGTCCATAAATCTTTTTTTTTGCCCAGTGATTCTTTGCTTTTTTGAAATAGATGGAGTGAAAAAGGCTAACATCCTTTCCAAAGACCAATCTGTATCCCAACAACAGACATCTTCTTTATTTATGCATACAAATAAAGCACAGGAAAAACAAACATCACATGTAAAGACAGATATACAAATGCTCAGAACATATGTTAACAAATAGACATCTAAAACCATTTTTCAATGATAGTGTGTGAAGAGGAAAAGTGCTTATATATCAAAGGGATGTACGTGGTAGAGTCACTACTTTTTGTTGTGCAGATGATTAAATGAATATGAATAGCTAGAAACCAACATAAGAACTCAATCCATCCAGGGGTTTCATCTCACTAGTATTTTAATTGAATGCAGAATCTGTCGTCTTTCTCCAAGCTATTTTAAGATAGTTCTCTTTCTCTTGACCTTTTAGATGAGGTCTACAGTTACATCTACCTTTTTTTTGTTGTTCTGAAAATAAGTGGAGAAATGGTAGCAGTGAGTATTCTGACCCAGTGGGTTCACCGTGACTTTGGAGAAAGGCTTCTGAAGTGAACAATTGTAGATGGCCCTGAGTATGCATGAGCACCAGACCACTCCACTTTTAGTGACACTCAATATCCCAATGGAGCTATACAGTAAATAATATCACTATAACCAACAACATATATTGTGGGGGTGCTGGGATTGTTTTTAGGGTTTTTAGTTAGAAGTTTAGCATGGCTTCGACTTTATCCCCAGCTAGGTAAAGCTCCTGTCCTGGAATGTTCTTATCAGAAGTGGATAAGAGTTTCCAAGACAACCTAATCCTCTGCCTGGAGTTTGGTCATCCCATTGTCTTTTCCCTCATCCCAACGCATCTTCTCCCCCCCCCCCCCCATCCATCAATCTCCCAGGCCCGAAACCTTCTGAGAGGTGTCGGACAGTGGTTGGTGAATCCCCCAGAGACCCCACCCCAATTTACCTGATTCGTTGAAGTTTGTGTATTGCATTTGGCATTAGCCACCTTGCTTTGTTTCATTGGTTTTGCAACTTGTACCCACCCCTGAGATTTCTGGTGAACAAAAACTCCCTGCTGACCAGGTCCTGGGTCACTCTCCTGAGGCACAGGCCTGGGACCAAGGACTGCCCCTGTGGTCCCCGAATAAAACCTTTCTCCCTGAGCCTCGAGTGTCCCCTCTTTCGAACCACGGCCGTGACAGCGAAGGCAAAGGTGCTGCGGAGCCAAGACCCACGCAAAGGTCCTGTTGAGGCGTATCAGAGCTAGCAGGGTGGTCCAGCCGAATGCTGGGCTGGCCTGAGAGACAGATACGCAAAGCAACAATATATTTCTGTTTGGTTTCTTCATTTTTATGTCATGAGGGGAATAAAGATCAACACAATGTCTATTTAGGCATTTATTTCAGTTCTCTCTGCCTTGCACCTTGCATTAACAAGTAAAATCATGCAAAAACTCCTACAGTGCACTGGATCATCCCACTAAGTCACTAATTAGAGAAAATTCCTCTCAGATTCAGTGAGTCATCAGCTCTGCACATTATACTTTTCAGACTTTTTCACAATATTTAGAAAATTCTGAGAACATGAACAGTAACGTTTCATAGACTGGAGAAAGTCACTTGAAGGGAATAAACAAAAAAATAGCTTGAGCAAATAATTTTCTTTGTTTATGACTAAAGGGGTTCTTTAGTATTAAAAAAAACCAGTACCTTGAAGTGAAAATTAGAAGAAAGGTGCAATTTTCTAATGAAAGAATATTCTTTTAATTAAGAAATATATCAGATGGCATGTGTTTTTGCATGTTACACACTTGAATTTGTATGTGCAAATAACAAATATGCACAAACAGGATTATCTGTTATCTGACACCCTCATTAATATTAAGATATTTATCCTCTTAATTCTCCTTTGATACTGGTAAATGTTGTTATTATTGTATTACAAATGCGAACTGAAAGAGGCAAACATATCTGTGAAAATTTTGGTTTTATCACAAAAAGAAATGTAGGGCAGATAAGAATTCAGGAAGAAACCAACAGCAGCATCTAATGCCACAAATAGCACTATTTTTATATGAAATAAACTGGATAAGTGACTTCAAATATTAGTTCTCTAGCTTTTCCAAAATTAATTGACTAAATTGCTTTGATAGTCAGCTGACAGTCACCCCTACCTTTTCTTTACTGTCCAGATGGAAATGGGAAGAAAAAACCCACACGTATTAGAACACAGCCAAGAGCCAAAGTGTGTCTGATACAAAAATGATACAATTTCCTCTTGCAAAATCTATCCAAAAATTCCTAGTAATTTGAGGATCTACATCTTTGTGTGTAAGCAAAGGTTAAATAAGGTTAAGAGTTTACTAGCTAGGCTGTATTTATAAAGTAGTAGAGTCTTCAAAATATCTAGCATGCAGTCTTGAGCTTGGAAGAGACCGAGAATGTAAGTGCTGTCAGTGGTTCTTCCTTATACAAAACTGAGTCAGCATCAAAAATGTCAGCAGAACGTTTTCTGTTTTAATTAAATTCTCTCAAGATTTTCATTGGAAATGTGCGTACATTTCAACATTGAGCTGCCGAAGTTAAGGAATTCCCAGCTCTGCACAGATGATTGCACTGTATGGTTAACCACTTCACTGCATCTCTAGAGCACTGCATAAAGCAGGGGAGCAGCCACCTTTCACAGAAATAGGACCCTCAGAGTTGCAATGAATCAAAGATAAAAATACTCAGAAGTACTCCTGACAGGACATTAGTCAGAAGATGGTGCTATTATAACAGAACTTTCAAGGCAGCTGAGTCTCTATGGGAAAAAGCAAGAGAAAGTAAACCCGAAGCATAAATTAAAAGCTGATTTCAATGTGAGCTGATGCTCTGCATCTCACTGAATACACCTCACAGAAATGTACTCACTGGGACACCCTTTAATTCTACACCTTGGTTTACTTGCATCAATGGGGAAATGCACAGGAAAACACACTTTAAATTGCCTGTCACAAACTTTGCATGCTCATTTGGATCTTAGCTCATTTCAGTGACCCTCAAATGACCAGCAACATTTTTATATATTTCTACCTCACATAGTGTGTTGCCATGTCAATAAATGGGTTCTGACTGAATTGCTGCTGGCATTGCAAAAAACCTGGAAATAGGCAGTAATACAATTTCATGGCCTTTGAAACATTATTAGCTCAAATATCTACAAAGAATCACTGTTCTGTGTCATATAGAAATAGCTTTGAAATCACTTCCTTTTGTCTTTATTAGGGGAAAAAAATGGAAGTTGCACAACTCTTCATAAACAGAATAGAAAATTTTCTGCAATGTGAAAAGATTGCATTGTGACTGTGAAGGAGAAAAAGCTGATGTTGGTGGGAAATGAGGAAACAAACATATAATTACTAAAACATTTGCTTGCCAGTAAATTAGCATAGTACCTACCTACACAACAAAAGAGTGTTTAGAAATGCATGAAATTAGAGTAGTCCACAGGAAAGGTAATTGTTATAATTGATATGAGTGATACAGATTCTGTAGTCTTTGTACAATCATGAAAATTAAATTATAAAGGCAGAACCATGAAGTATAAAAGCCACAGATGAGTTTTACTGTCTGACAGAGACCTCTTCTTTGCTAGAAAAGCCATAGTGCTGTTCTTAATATCTAGAATATAATGAATGTACGTGTACATGAAGAAAACCAAACTGGGGACAGGTGTTCTCATCATGAGTCAAATACATTAATGGAAGAGGTTACCACTCCTGGCTACACAGCAGTGCCCTTCTGAAGAACATTACTGTAATGAGTAAACTTCTAGTGGAGCAATCTGTTAAAAAATTGCAAAAATCTGTGAGATGAAACAACTTAATACCATGGCATTCCTTGAAAATTTGAGCAGACTGCTCTCCTGGAAAGTTGAGAGGCCTTAGTGATGGGAGTCAGGACAGTGCCATATAACTAATGACTGTATGGAGAATGATATAACATCTGTATATCATGTTTAGTTACCTAATTAAAACAATTTAAAAATGTACATTTCACATGATTTCTGCCTTAAAAATTATTATTATTTGGCTCATTTCTTACAGTTTGTTTTTTTTTTTTTAATAGCAAAGATTAGCTAAGGGAAAAGATTCAGAGAAAAGAGAGGAAAACATAGGAAATATTTTGCAATTAGCTATTCTTAGCTACTATTAGTTATTTAGCTATTCTAGAGTAAATCCAGAGGACCACTGCTGCTTCTACTGCAACGTGTTTACATCATGGGAAAATCTAAGAGAATGGGAAAAGAGACAGTCAGTGGAAATGGGGTGTAACATGATTGAAGAGAGGGGTCAAATTCTTTCCTGCCAAAAATGAGCAAACCTCTGTGAAAATGTCAGTGAAGCTTCACTCAGAAATGTCAGGAGAAATTTTATCCAGGGTGGGAATTTCACAATGAATATGTTTCTGTTTTCTTGAAATAGAGCCATATCTTTAAGCAATTATATGATTTAAATGCAAGCATTTTCATTGGGCTCTATTGTGCACCATTCTACGAGACACTTGTGTTGCTTTGCTGGACAGCCCCTGTGTCTGTACCATGTTGGAGAAGGCAACCCTGCAGCTTCCAGGCTCCTTTCCACAAATGTGGGCTGCTGGCTCTTCACTGAGTATGTCAGTGCCCTGCAGCCACAGCCCCTGCCAGGCTGATGGGGCTTCTGCCAGGTGTCAACACAGTCCTGGTTTCTCTGTCCCAGTGGCCACTCTTACAGCACTGGTGTGAGCTCTGCAGATCTGCAAGGATCTTTTGAAAAACTTTTTAAAAACTGCTTTCATGATTGTTTTTAAAGCTTCAAATTAAAGTTTGGGAACTTCCATATTCTGTTAAATTCTGAAACATAAAATCAATTTCCCATTATCTTCAGCCATATTTTGTTGTAGAGTTGAGTGAGAGGAAAGAGTAAAAACATCAGGCATTATTTATAAGGAGAAGAAATCTAAGAATTAAGGTGTTAATTGTATTCTGGCATGAATAGCATTCTTATTACCTCACTGTCCAATATGGGTAAAGAGAAAGAATCAGAAATAAGTTTACAAGTATTTCAAGGGCACTATTAATTTTGATATATTTTGTGTGCACAACAATATATCTGAGAATATTGATCTGGTCCTTGGATATATATCCTGAGGTACACAATTTAGGTCCTGCTAATTAGAAACTTAAATTTTCACTAAATTAGTATATTTCAAAACATGAAATATTTTCAGGCTTAGTTAGCTTAAAACTGTTTCCTTCACGGGGAATACAATTAAACCATTAATGCAAAGATTAAACCATTTAGGGAGTTTTGTTTCTTGCTAAACGCATAAATCCTTTTCACAGACAGGTTTCATGGAACCCCATGCACTTACCTATGTATTTTTATTCACAAGAACTCATACCAAGATAGCAAACCAAGAAAAATCCAAAGGCATGCAGAAATGAAAGAAAAAATAAGGAGAAAGATTTCTTGAAGTTTCACATCCCAGTTAAACAAGTAACTGACTTGGCAGGTCTTGTCTTTGTTCTGTCCCTGCAGCACAGTCTAGGAAAGAGCACTCCTGGGGAGAGCTGTTAGTCTTGAATGATAAAGCAGATAACACGCAGAGAAGGCTGAAAAGAGCCATTGCAGAAGTTAAGGGAGAAACACTAATGTTGGAAAGGAATCCCAGTGCTGGATGTAAAAATTTGCCCGAATAAAAGGGAACACACATTCTTTTGGCAGAACAGCTCAGCAACCAAGAAAATAACCCGGCATGAAAAGTTTTATTTTTCCAAGTAGATCAGTTTAGGGAGTTTGATATATGCACTGTGTTTGTCCACCATGTCTTGTCCAACTTTTGGTATCTCTGCAGTCGAGTAGCTCCAGGTTCAAGCCTGGATTTCTCTATCAAAGAATTAATGGGGGCAGAGATGATAGAAAGATCCCCCACAAAGTTTTTTCCTTACAATTTAGTCAAAGACCTTTCTCATTTTCACAAGTGTTTCTGCACATAAGTCAGCTGGAAACCCAGAAGAGATCAGGACAAGTTTTACAGAGATCTGCTCCCATATCTCTGCTTCAATATCACTCTCTGCGAGTTGTTCCCTACAAAATATGTTGCTGTCACATCTCCAGTCAACATCTGGCCTGAGAACCCCTGCTCTACAGATATGAACACAGTCCCAGTCTTAATGCATTGCTGAACTTCCCACTGAGGATGAAGGAAATGTAAGAAAAGGGAGGGATGTAACACTGCCTTCAACTCTACCAGTACAGATTTATGACCCTGCTGAAAAGGTGCACCAAGATCTGCTGCAAGATAACCTTTGCTGGTTCCCTAGAAGTGGCTTTTAAATGCAACCACTCCCATTGGCTACATTCTTCACACAAATAACCAAGAAAATAGAAAAACATTTCGTATGTGCAAAGTATAAATCCAGGTAACCCCTAAGACTGACTATCTTTCCTTAAAGTTATGAGCTTCATGGATAGGTGTGCCAAGTGTATGCATCCCTCGCCAAGAGTGTGCAACAGGGTTTAGAGCACTGGGACACTGGAAGCCTAATTTTCTTCCCTAGGCTGCGTCTTGTCTGCTCTTCTCTTTGTCAAGCCTCTCCACTTTCCTGTACATGTAAAGTTTAGCAATACTAATAACACATACTTCTATTGTAAAGCATTAACATCTGCTAAAGCGATGAAAATATTCATTCATATTAGTAAGAATAATCAGTGGTGCCTATTGGAAGCAAAAATCTACAGGAAGAGAACAGAAAGCATTTAGCTGGAAATATAACAGTTGGGAGAAGTGTCTGTGTCATGTGTTGTAAATATGGAAAACAGAATACAAAAGGCCCATTTAATTCACATGAGATTCACAACCCCTTGTATACCACATTTGATGCTGATTTATTTGAATTAAGATGGCAAGAAAACCTCCTCTCACTGTTTTTTTGATGCATTTTGAGTTTAGTTTTCTTTTGTTTTTAATTAAGCTCAAGCCCTGTGAGTAAGAATTCGGTAACACATTGTAAATCACATTTTGCAAGTTCTGTGACTTTACATGAGATAGTAAAAGATAGTACTGTATAATTCACATGTGGTTTGTCATTCAGGCACCACATGTCAGATTCTCCCTCTACACAGCTGAATGTGTGAGCAAAATGGCTGTAGAAACTGCAAATAACATGATTTTAAGTCCCTGTAATTAGAATGTTTTGGTTATTGCTGAAACAATTCCAAGTCTTACGAGTACAAGTCTAAGCCATTTTTTAACAGTCTTTGAGTCAAATTCAATTTATCATGAAACTTTTCCAAAAGAGGAATTGACAAAAAAGCCCAAAAAACCAACAACCAACCAAAACAAACCAGAAGAAATACACAGTCAGCGATAAAACCTTTCCCCAGTAAATGGTAGAGAAAAATATATTTCAAAGCAAAAGTGTGATGCCCCATCATCCTAACAGAAGGTTTCTCAAAGCTTCACATGCAAAATAAATATCTGAGTAAAACTTTTTCAACAATTCAATGTTATTTTTAAGGTGTCAGGGATTGTCACTGGCTACAGTTGCTTAAACAAGGTCTAAGAAAAGTCACTGCCCTAAACCTACTCTGTAGTCTTTGGAGAGAAATAGGTGAATTGCAATCCAAAAAAGCAGCTTTTCTCTATTGTCCCTAAGAGAGTCTCAGTTAAGGTGTCTACAGCAGAGGTGTAACTCACACCACTCGTGGATCTACCATTTACCAAAATGGGGCCCCAAATGGTCTGACAATTGACTCACATCATAATGCAAAGACTAGGTACTCTTTTATAGTTTTATACATCCAGTATGCAAAACAAACAGCTGCTCTCTCATGTGCAGCAAGAAAGGCCTGGTTTCTTATTCTGAAAGATAGCCAAGCTCCTCATGTGGCTTCATTTTCACTACCTACCTAATCACTAAAATGCCAATTTCACACAGAATGCCTATTTCCCTAAACAGCCTGCTGCAGAAGGAAAAGTCATGACATTGCTAAGGACATGTCAGTCCAAAGGGCCTCTCAGTGAAACATGGTGGAATGAAGTATGATCATAGTTTTGTTTGACAACATCCAGACCAACGACTCTCCGAGATCTCTCTAGCTGGGCTTTGCCCTGATCCCATGTATTGCTATGTTGTCAGCTACCAGACGGCTTTGTAACATTAATTCTGGGGGTTTTTGGGTTTTCAGTCCTTGAGGATCCAGTGGTTAAGGATATCAAAACCTTAAACAGCTTGAAAAGAGCAAAGCTCTTGTGTCCTAAATGATAATGGAATAGTCTTCATAACTAGAGAAATGGATTTAGCTACAGAGAAGGGTACATTTTCATATAATTATGCACACATTGCAATAAATATAAGTGTGTATATATTACACATAAATATATATAAAATAACAGGTATTTGATACAATGAAGGAAAAGAACAAAAAGTCTTGCATATAGTTGATACTACTGAAGAAGAGCTTATCTGAACAGGTTTACATGAAAACATGCCTACATTTACTTCTCCAGAGCATGCAGAAAGTTTGGTGCCCCTATCCTTTATTGCAAACAGAGGAATGACCAGTTATGGATTTAACAGGAATTTTAAAAACCATTTCTCCTTTCTGGTGTATTTTGAGTAGAGTACTAGCACATGGAGGTATGATTTGAAGGTATGATTTTTATTAGTAGTGTAGATGATTCATCATCTGCTGTTTAAGAAGCAACAAAATAAAAGTAATTTTGCAAAATGTCTGTACTAAAAATGAACTGTAACAAAATCTGCCCATAACCATTGATGATCTGCTTTTCCTTTTAAAAGGATACATCAAGTCAGTGTCATTTTGTCATGTGTCTAAGAAGCAAGGCCACAGCAGAGGAAAACATTATTATAGGTTTATTATGTCTCAAAATATAGAAATATATTCCAACAGCATATTTTAAAGAATAATATAACAATAATCTTCAACTTCTTAGTCTTTAAATGGTACACCATTATTTAAAAATATATTACTTAATGTACCCAAAATTTAGTATCCATCAAATTCCATTTAGAATAAATTGAGTTCAAAAAAGCATATCCACCTACCCAATTTATACAAAAAACCAGTAATTTTTTGAAGACAACAGAGGAGTTTAACTTTTCTAAAATGGTAATTCAGATGCAGACCTTTTTCCTATACTTCTTGTGCATAAACTGCAGCTAAATGTAGATATGTAGGTAATGTCAGTATAAAATACAGATGGGTGTGTAAAATGGAACTGTTCTATTAAGGGGAAAGAGTCTCCAAAGCTGAAATCAGAACTGCTAATTTATTTTTTTTAATTGAGTGTATGCAAAGAATAGATTTATGTATTACTCCAATGGCAAGATAAAATAAATTAGTTTCTGCAAAAAAGACAGCTGCCTATTCACATGCATATACACAGTCACACACATGCTGATTTTATCAGTCTGTAATCATCTGACTTTTCTGAGATGTTTTAAATAACCAGAGAAGTCAGATTGCACATGAACAGACTGTCTAAGAAGAAACCTATAAATCCTATCCATTTTCAGCAGCTCTTTGAGAATGGTTTCAGGGGAGAATTTTTAATGAAGGCAGTTCATGATAAAAGCATATATTATAATTAGCCACATAATAGAGAGAAAAACTTTTCTATTTTCCCATTTTCATAGCACTAAAACAAAGGGATGCTCAAAGACATTAAGTGTAATTAACTCAAAATAAATCTGTGTGTAGTGGTGATGGGAAAGGCAATTTGTAATTAGTTGTGTAATTCACAGCCAAAGGATTTAACTTGAGGCCAAAATTTTTTGGAATTAAAAAGTTATTTAAATGGATTTAAGAACTAATAAAATTACAATAGTTAATTCTAAATAAATAGAAAAGTATCCAATATTGAATCTTATTATTTAAACCAATCCCCACCTGATAGAAAAGCAGATGGGACTGCAAGTAGGCTGCAAGTTACCCAATATCTTCTTGTGAAAGGTGTTTTTTATCTTTTCCTGAAAACAGCCATCCCCAGGAATAAGATTTTTTGATTAAACAAGTGACAATTACTGCACCCCCTGTGCTTTCCCTTCCACACTCATAAAACACATCCAGAAGTGGGAGATAAATAAAGTGAATCCCTTCCATACCCTGAATTCTGTATACTTTGTGTATATAGTAACTTGTATATGTAATGGGAAGGCTTGTGTGGGTTTTTTGTTTGATTTTGGCTTGTTTTACACTATTATAAAAATACCTGCCAGAGCAGTGTCATAGATAATAAAATGATATGATTTGAGGTAAGAATGTTGTAGTTAAATTTTTAGGGTTAACTTGGAAAGTCACAGATAGAGGCAAGAGTCTGTCTACACAGAGTTTCTGAAGCCTGGAGCCTTTTGCAAACTTTGCAGCTCACAAGCCAAAAAGTAATATACTCCTCCAGTTACACTCATCTTGTTAAAGAAAATGGTTATAACAATTATGTGCAATTTTTTCACTTCTATTTTTTATCTGCAATTAATTTACTTAAGCAGTGTTCAGCATTTCACTTTTTCTAATGGAGCAGAACTTCTAAAAGAAAAAAATACATTTAGCTGAGCAGTTTTGTTTAGTTTTTTTCCTCCTGTGCCTTTTTCTAAATAAATACCTTGCCACAGTTTTCATTGGCATATGAACAAATGCATTTTAGTTCCTTTAACAATACAAAGCAGTTACAGAAGTTCTGGAGTTTCTAGCTTTAAAAAGTTCTATGCAAAAAGGCTTTACTTTATAATACTGAAGAGAAGTGGAATAAAGCTGATTTCAGTATGGTAAATTGAAAAAATTAATTTGTGAACTTCTACTGCATAGTGAGGTGACCCATTAAATAAATGGTTCTGAAATTTTGCTCATACAAAAGAAACTATATACTTTTAAATAAATAAAAGCTACTATATACATTATACTGTACAATTAAATGAGAGACGACAGGAAATGGAATAAATTTAGGCTTGCCTTTTCATCAGCAATGCTCATATCTTGACTTTATTACAATTTTGAATAAAACCCTCTGCTTTAGATTGTTTTTTTTATTTTAGTGGCAGCCACATGAACGCACCACCATATTCCTGTATTTTTTTAAAATAACATTGGAACTGTCATCAAAGTAGAGCACGGAGATTGCGTTCAGTTTTGTTGGTGCACAGCATGGCTTTGGTACATGATCGGGGAACATCAAGTGAACCTGAAAGACAGATAAATACATAGCTCATATATCAAACAGAGAGGTGCAAGGACAATGTCAGTGCAAAACATGTCTTTGCAATTCAGCAAGGGCTGTGGTCACAAATTTTCCTTGGTTAGTGACTTTAAAGTACGGCTTACCTCCAGCACATTTTTCTGATTTCGATTGCACGGGCAGAGTTATACAATAAAAGCAGATGGAGAGATAAATGAGAAGTGGCCAAGACAGAAAGTTGGCTTTCAGATGAAAGTTAGAGAATTGGAGTTAGGCAGCTGCTCAGGAGACATTTAAATGTATTGTCCATACCATTTTTGCTGAGGGCAGGGCATGACATGAAGCAAAGGCTCAAGCGCCAGGTCTCACCAGAACCCCAGCATGAGCTAAAACCCTTTCCTTGTTGGAGGCTCAGTGTGGAGGAAAATCTACTGCAGACAGCAAAGGTTGTGCAGGCAATGCCTCATAACAAAACTGTTTTCAGCCTAAGAAATTGTAAGATGTGGGGTCTCAGACAGTATGAGTGCATTTTAAGGTCTTATCTAGGTATCAGTGGATCCAATTCTACTTCCACTGAAATAAAAATTAGTTCATAAGGTGGGGTGCCAGCTGGATAGAATATTTGGGGCAGGGGCTGCGGCAGAGAAGTCTTTATGTTCACCAGGCTGACATAAATTAATGAAAGGTAAAAGCAAAATAAAACAATTTTGAAAAGTGTCCCAGAACAATCAAGATCTAGTGGAAATAACATAGGGGAAATACAAGTACTTTGTACTTGAAAGAAGGTTGGATGTAATATTCTACACGTGCTGAACACTTGGAAACTGGGGAGGCCAGAGAAGAGGCAGTTGTAACAGAAAGGGCAAGAGATTATTAAGGCATGGATGAAGACTTCAGCAGTAATAGGTTCTGTTTGTATGCTAAGTCTTTGCAAATCTGTTAGAGCCATCTGTCTTGCAGTGATCTAAACTCAGAGCCTTTGCCAGACAACAAGAACAGTCTATCAGGAAACAATTTTTACATAACAGTTACCATGAGAAAGTCTTTTGAAATGAGCAATAATAAAACCTGAAATAGCAGTTTTGTAATAGTTTAGACACATATTTTAAAACTATTTAACAAATGAATAGCAAAGCACTAAAGAAAAAAATGATTGTGTCTGACCTGGGCAGATGTTTGTCCGGCCATAAATCCTAGTCCCACCAGCCCCTGCCACCTCTGATGGAAGATCCATGAATACCACAATACCCCCATGGAAGAGATGTTCACAGCCTTTTCAAATGTTTACCCCGAATTCAGTGCAAACCAACCTAATGATCCACTGCCTTTTATGACCAGGAAGTCAATGCTACCCCCATGCCTGTTCTGAGGGTGATGCAGGAGAGAAGAAAGTATAGAATAGCTCATTAAATGCACCCTGTCATTTATTTATATGCATCTGTATTGTCTGCCTGAGCTCAGTTGCAGAAAAACGAGAGAGAGAGCGAGTGCGACTGGCCCGTATTCTTGTTACAAAAGAAAATAAAAAATAATCAGTAAAGTCTGGAGGGATACCAAGGAACAATCACTTCCCAACCCAAAGAGGAGGCTTTTTCAGAATGGTGTAATCAGTATGGCCAGGAGGTGACTGCATTTGGATTAGGGTGGAGCATATGAATAATTGCTTCCCAAGCCATCTCCATATGCACACCTTGTGTAAATCTGAATTTTGTATAATTTAAACCAGAAAGCATTCAACTACTGTTATCTCATCTAATTTATGTACAGCTAAAATGTAATTGGCCTCATGATTTTTTGGCTGCACTGCATGCATGTACAGTATATGCAGAGGGAGACACACAATTCCAAAATGGCCATAAAAATAGGAAAAATTAAGTATCCAATTTAAAAAATAGGACAAACTACACACATTTCTTAACAATGGGAAAATAACTATTTTTGGACAGGAAAGACACACAAGAGAAAGTAGCACTGAGCCAACTCTTATTTAACAGTCCATAATTGCATGAGGGAACTCTAACCTGGGGATCTCAGTGATATTGGCAACTTTTCTGGACAATGTTTGCATAATACTAAACTATTGCTTTGCTGACCTACTTCTTTTCAGCCCAGGGCTGCAGATATGCTGTTCTTCATTGTTTTCTAAGAACATTGCTATATTCCTTGCCAACTGGCATTTTCTGTTCCCTTTCACCTGAACTCCTTCACATACTTCTACTTATTTTCAGCCTCTGACAATTTGCCTTCTTTTTGTAAATCTTGATGAATGGAATTCTAGTATAGAGGAATAACGTTGCAGTGGTGACTGGACTTGGAGAAGATGAGCAAATGAGAAATTGAATGGAAGGGAAAAGGTCTCAGCACATGCTGAGTTTTTGAAAATGTCCCTCTCATGTAGAAATACTTGTCAATTTTCACAACAGAACTTGTTTTCTGTGAGAAAGAAATCAAATTTTATTTTTGTTTGTTCGCTTGGTTGGTTTTGGGTTGTTTTTTGGTGGGAAGTTTAAATTTGAGGGGGATGCTTGGGTCAATGTCCCAGGTAGTAACTCCACTCATTTCTCAAGGCAGAAAGGATTTTCAGGCCCAGATTTTAATGTGAAAATAAAAGAAAAAGATCATTATCTTTGGACAGACTCATCAGCACAATCTGATGGTCAGGATATTTTACCATTATCAGTTTAAATCAAATGGAACCTTAAATTCATGCTTCCCTAATTTCAGTTGAGCGCCTTGAGCTTTCCAGAAACTAACTGGGGATGACAACTTTTTCCTGTTCTCATTTCGTGCTGTGACTCCCTCCTTGTGTATTACCTCTCTTTTCTTTCCTTCTTAATCATTCTGCTAATACCAGTGCTATTCAGAGCCAGTTCTTCAGCTGGCACAAGTGAAAAATCAGTTTTTCACCACACTGACCAGACTTTGGCCTCGCAGAATTACATTTAGTCATACTCTAAAAGTCATGATTCCTGTAGCTGAATGCTGCTGGGGTAGAGGAGGCCTAGCCAGCTGCCTCAACTAAGATCATCTTTTTGGCTGCTCCAGCTGAGACACAGGACTAACATAAGAATTAACAGAGGCAGAAAGCTGGCTGCAAATCCCCTTTTACATGTACCAGGCAGAGCAACAGATCCAAACACACTTATTTTTAAATTGCATTTGTAAGCCAGGCATGACTGAACACAATTTCTTACATGCAAATGCATCTGTTTGCAAAGCTTCACATTAAATTACAGTGTAAGAATCTCTGCCAACAGTTGACAACAGAGGTCCACAGAGTGGCCAAGTGTCATCATTTCTGGAAGGTATAACATGTAGATGTTAACATTGGGCTCCAATAAGCTGCAAAAACTCTTGGAAGTCAGATCAGGGGGCCCCTTTAGTTCCTGTCTACACAATTCTCCAGTAATACAAAACAGTATTCTCATATACTATTGCATTTGAAGTGGAGGTGAAACCTACCACACAGGCCACTATGAGCAGTTCATCCTCTCTCCAATGAAATCTCTGAAGCAGGTTTTGAAATGAGTATGATTTACCCAGAAATAATCAAAATTCAGTAGTGGTAAACAGAAGAGTCAGACTGAGCAAAGACACAAACAACTGCAGCATAGGCAAACACAACACAGTCAGAAGCATACCAGAGTCTGAACAATGGCATGGTTTGTTGCGTTCATGTGGGCATTGAGGGGGAAAGAACACTCTCCATCACAGTAAAATGCAGCATAACCCTCCGGTGCAATAATCCAATCCTAAAATGAGAACAAATAAGTCCACTCATTATATTTTCTCACTCAGGGAACTTATAACTACATCAAACTAAGACTTGCTCAATGATAAAATGAACTTCAGAAAGTGGCATGTGAAATGAATTGTTTGGAGTTTTTTTTAAAGTATTTGCTTTGTTCATGCAAAATTGAGGTGAAAATTAATTAAACTTAAAAACCTGTACTGAATACCAACTAATGAGGCTATAAAGGAGATTAAAGATTAATACTTTAATACTTTTATACTTTATACTTTAATACTTTTCCTTCCAGACTAAAAATCTTGAGCACATCTTGGTGCAACAAAAACAATTAAAATGCATTCTCTACCTTCAGCATACTCAATACTATTAAATGTATTATTGCCTGAGACTGAGCATTGCTAGTGATTACCTGTTGGCATGTCAATGAATCATACATTTTCAGTATTTCAAGCAACACAGCATGGGCAAAAGACCACAAGCGGGAAAATATTTTAAAATGTTAATGAAAGCTGTGTGTTTAGTTTGCTAAATTCCTCCTCTGCCAGGTAATGGACGTGCTGCAGGAAGGGCAGAGAGGATTGACTAGCTACTTCTTGGGATTTGTACCTTTTTTTTTTTTTTGGTGTGTTTTATTTCAGACTGTGTTTCACTGATCAAATATTGTACAGTGTAGTATTGTGTTGTACAGCTTTCCAGATGAAACTTTTAATTCTTATGGTAGTCTTTGTGTTAAAAATAGATTTTCTTTTTTCTTTGACTGCCGTGGCCACTATGGCCACTGATCTGAAAGCCTAGTGTATCTTGGAGCATACCAGAATTTACTGCTAAAAAACCAACAAAAAAACTGTTGATCTCTGAAAAAAAAAAAAAAAAAACCCAACCCTGTAATCAGGAGACAATGGCTCACTTGTTCAGTGGCCTGAGTTCAATATCACAAGCCTGCTCTGTGGCCCTGGACAGGGTAATTACACTTTGAAGACTTGGGAAAACAGCCTCTGCCCACTTCTTTAGGCTGCTGTGGGGATAAATGCACTACAAAACATCAGACAGTATAATGAGACCATATGAGAATCTGAACTAGATACATAAAGGATGAGCTGCCACTAAAGAGATAGCATACTTTTTCTCCTCATAGACTTGTTCTGCTCCTGGAGGGTTGTTTTGAAATAATTCAGAGAAATGTGAAATGCACAGACAGCCATCCCTGAGTTCTTACCTACATATGCCATAGTTATAGGTTTGCTGTAGGCCTTCTTGTTCTTTCTTTATAGAGAGTTTCTTGCTTTCTGGGAAAAAAACTAGATTGATCTCTATTTTCTTTTCCCATAATGCCCTGCCTCAGACTCCATGACCTTTTACTGTGAGTACCTTATATTTTTGTTACTGTATGGCAGGATGAGTTTTCCTCAAAAATTATATAAAATCAGCTATGATATGAGTATTTTGGTTTCCTTTGCTGCAGATTCACTCATCTCTTTAGCAGTAGTTTAAGTGTATCTTTATGTGAATGAATCCAAATCATAAAGCCACTAATGAATGCAATATATATGAGAGAAGAGCTAAAAAAGGTAAAGTTATAGTGATAGCAATATCAATAAGGATTTGTTACAAAATACATTTAAAGAATTTGTCTCTCATCATTGTAATACCAATTTTCATAAAGAAAACAGAGTGTAAATAACAAAGGACTTTAAAACAGATTGTCCCAGTTTAAACTGTTAGGAAAGAGCATTTATATTCTTACCTGCCATCCTAAGTCTCGGAAACTCACATAAAGTTCATGTTTCTTACATGCTTGCTTTTGCTCACTTGTGTTATAATCTACAGAAAGTAAATAACATTAATAAATTATTTGGAAGCATTGCTAGAACTGATAAGCTTTAGCTATTTTTGAGATCCTTACCAAGCTGTACAAAGGAAAGGAAAACCATACTGTCATTTATATTCCTAGGGTTAGTAAAGGCTATGTAAACCTGGAAATACAGAATCAGTGCAGGCAGACCGATACAATTTCTGTACACTGGCAAAATAATGCATACAGCATTAGGGAAACAGCTTTACAAGGTGTCTGTTTGCTGGCTAGCTGGGTAACATCTCTAATGATATCCACACAGGTAATCAAAGAGGACAAATGAGAGTCTGATCCAAAATATGGGGAAATCATCTGTAGGTTGGCATGGTTTTAATTGCCAGGTAAAGAAAGTAGCCCAGTTCAAAAGATGAATAAACAACAATAAAGAAATGTCTCAAAACAAGATAATTTCCAAAATCTCTTAGTTAAATACATAGTGGCGCATATTATAATTATAAATTTTTTTACCATATATTCTGGAATCATTCACCATTGATGATCTTTAATTGCTAATACTAATTATAAACAAGTAGATTAACTTTTTAAAAGACTGAAAGCTCACTGTCAGAGATGTCTCAGGATAGGACACTGAGAACCTTCCACACATGCTTCTACATGACAACCTGACTCCTGGAGAAATTTTAGTACTTGTTCCTCACTGCTCCTAAGTATCTTGGGAGGAATAGGGAATGGAAGGGAATAGGGTCATGCCTTCATCACATTAACCCCCAAAGTTGGTTTATAGACATATTCATGTGATGCCATAAGTGAGGCATGTGATAGAACAGGGAGCACAGACTGTCTCCTCTGTTTCCAATTCAAGAATGCTAAAGGTTACTTTTTTGAACCAAAATAACCATTTCGGGGAAAAAAAAAAAGTAGTTCACAAAAAAATTCACAACAACAACAAGAAAAAGCAAACAAACAAACAAAATTCCACAAAACCCTAACAAGAAAAACATGGAAAAAGAAGCAAATCTTTCCATTTCAGAAAAATAATTTTTTAGGCACATTTCTTATTTACCATTATATATAAACTTGAGAGTGAAATGGGAAGGTCTCTGAAAAATTTCAGAATAATTAAGACTTAGGGAGAAACTATTTTTTCACATAAAATGAAAGGACCTTCTACAGTCTATGAACTAATCTGTGTAGTTCACCATCATCTTTGCAGAAAAAGTCTTCCAAATATATTGTGGCCTAGAGGAGTTTTTCTGCAAATTTGTCAAGTGCTTCTTGTCAGCTGTCCTGACCTCTGCTACCATTGCTTCTCTGAGTTCTCTGCAGCTTCTCTGAGTCTTTCCAAAGATGTGATGGCCACAACCAAATGCAGCATAAAATAAAGAAAAATAGTTATTTCAGGCTTGTTTTCTAGTAGTATAACCCAGAAGAGGAGGTTTGCAGTAAAACCACACTGTCAATTAATCAGCTTCCAAACTCTATTTTAATATATTCCTACCTTGTCAGCCTTAGGAGTTTGTTGTAATTATACAAATCCATGAATTAAGAATAGATTGGGCATGAGAATATTGATGAGAACTGCAGCATGATGGGGCTGCAGCAACCGTGGTGAAGTAGAGTTAAGATTCTGAGGGGTGACATCGACAACAACATTGCAACCTGTTGCAAGTCAAGCAAATATGGCACAAATCTGCTGTGGTTGTCTAGGAAAATCTTGACTGAACTCAAATTCAAATAGGAAGAAAAACTAATGTGTAATCAGGATGAACCACACAGAAATAATATAAACATATTGCCTGGGTATGTAAGGATGGATGTTACGAAAGCTAGAGCTTAGCTGGAGTTGAAACATGAGGGATGT
This sequence comes from Sterrhoptilus dennistouni, assembly GCA_013397095.1. NCBI lineage: Eukaryota > Metazoa > Chordata > Aves > Passeriformes > Zosteropidae > Sterrhoptilus > Sterrhoptilus dennistouni. The sequence goes on from VWZU01010897.1 coordinate 1,034,490, forward strand.
GAAGGTCAAGAAGAAGCACTTCTACATGTGTATTCGTAGCAAAAGGAAAACATAAGAAAAATACAGTTTTGTTGTTCAGTAGAGCAAAGGACCTAGCAACAAGGACTCAGAACAGGTTAATGTAGTCAATTATTTCTTTGGCTTGTTTTTTATTGGCAAGATTTACCCTCAGGACTCCCAAGTCCCTGACCCAGTGGCTGAAGCTCTACCACAGTAAAAGAGATAGAGTTAGGAATCTGTTAGGCAGCTTGACGATACATGAGTCCATGTGAGCAGAAGGGATGCATTTCAGGGTGGGGAATGAGCTGACCAACACTGTAAAGTCACTTCCTGCCCTTTTTGAGCATTCATATGCCGAAAACATTGCTGATGATTCAAAATGGAAAATGTCGCACCCATCTTCAAGAAGGCCAATCAGCTTAACCTCAGTTTCTGGGAAGTCTTTGGAACAAATGCTCATGGAAACTGTCCAGGCACACAAAGAACAAGAAGGTGTTTTGGGAACAGTCAGCATGAATTTACTAGCTGAAACTGTGCCTAACCAACCTGATTGTTTTCTGTGATGATCTGACTAGCTTTGTGGGCTTTTGAAGAGCTCTGGGTGTCGATCCCTTTGTTTTTAGGAAGATTTTGGATATGGTCTCTCATAGTATTCCTTAAGTCAAATTGTTCAAACCAATCAATAACTTTGATAGGTAAGAGTATAATGGATGGAAGCTTTCTAGGTCACTGGGCCCAAGCAGTTGGGATCAGTGGTACGAAATCCACCTGGCAGCTGGTTACGAGGGAGGTCCCAAAAGGATCTGTACTGGTATTAATATCCTTTTTAGTAGCTTGGACAGTAGAACAGAATGTGTTCTTGGGAAGTTCACAGAGGATATGAGACCTGGGAGGAGTGCTCCATCATCCAAATTACCAATAAAAAGTTGGACTGAACCACATCCAGAAGAGACTCGACAAGACATCATCCAAAATACACAATTTTTTCTAACATGCTGTTTGAATAGGCTTTTTCTTTATTTTTTAAACAGGCTGTGTACCTACTTTCTATTGAATACACGTGGGCCCAATATGACTCCCAAAACTGTGTCAAAAACTGTCCACAAGTTATGATATGTCCATTTGCAATACTAAATAAACATCAGGGATGTTAAGCTAGGCTCTCTAAGCTCTCAAATCCTCATAAGGTTTAAAGACAAACACTGTGTTCTCTCCCAATTTCCTAGCCCTTCAATGACAGTCATTAAAGGATTTCCACATATAGCTGGTTATGTGTTGTTGTCTCAGATACTCTCAGTTGGTTATGACCGGGGGCATGCAGGGTCAAAATATGCACCCACATCCCGTGGGATATCTATGTCTTTTTGTAGTAGCAACTGGAAGCAAGGCAGGATGCCCTAAGATATCTCAGTTTTTCAAAAATCTATATGTCTTTAATACAACCAAAATCCCTGAGTCATACCTTGTGCTGAGTTGTCTGTAATAATCTAGTGGGTTTTGCACACATTCTAGAAGTACAATGAAGGTAGTTGAAAGTAAAGGAACTTTAAAAAAATGGAGCTGTGTTCACTGATCACTCCTCACAAGGATCTGTACATTCATTTTCACTAACATCAGTGCTCATAGGAGGTGAATATTGAGGTTTTCTGTCTCGGCTATTAGAGGGAATTTAAAACTCATACATACAGAATAAAAGTCACTTTGCACAAAAGCTGCAACTGAAAAATGTGGAAAAGATGCACATGAGAAAGTCAGGAAAGCCACAAAATGTTTTTTAGAGCACTCAAACAGGCAAACAAACTAAAGCCGAAGATTGTGCTTTTGCCAGCTTTCTCTGAAGCGACATTTTCATATTCAAGAACGCATACAGAAATTTTAGGGCCAGGATGTAGCAGAAGTTCCTGTAGTTAAAGGTGAAAATCTGAATAATATATATGCAAGTCATTGCACAGATGTCATCATTGTTGTAACATTCTGAGCCATTTGTATATAGGTTCAAATTATGTGTGGTCACACTAGAACACCTGATAAAATGGCCAGCGAGTACAGACTGTAAGCCATCTAACCCATTCACCTATGAAGAAAGTGAAACTCAGGAAAGTCTGAATTCCTTCCTTGAATTCTATTTTTCATGTAAGACACATGTGCGCACTGTAACATTTTATGTAAGTATCAAATGTGACATTTATAATAGAATGTGGTGCTAAGGATTCAATTTCACACATTGTAGCTTCAAGGCCCATATGCTTATTCTGTCAAGAATCAAAACCATAGGCTGTTGTGACTGAGAAAACATTATTCCTCAGCTATTCAGGGGCTACAGTCTGAATCAAAACCCCTACATAGCAGAAAGACCTGTGGAAAGAGGTTGACAAAATATAAGAAATTTCATGAATTTTTTTTTGGGGGGGGAAATAAAGACATAAAAACATGCTTATACTGACTATTACAAAATACTATATTTTGAATCAGTTAGCGTAACACTATTCAATAGCATACATAAAATGTAGCCTTAAGTACTCTTTCTGGATTTATATCCATATGAACAAAAAAAATGTAGCTTGGTTTTTTGGTTTCCTGGTGTAAGTCACTCTTCAGTATTTAAATGTGGATATTCTCCAGTGCCCAGTTACACTGTAACTCTTTTTAGACAATGCTAAAAATCAAAATTAGGCCAGTTGGTTTTTTTTAGTTGAGAGTTATGTGATGCACTTTGTAAACAACTTGCCTGGTTTTGGGTTGGGGTTTTTATTATTTTTTCTTCTATCTACAGTTTGACAAAAATAAAACTGGGTAAACAAAAGAGTTTAATCCTCTGTGCATGGCAGAGAGGTAGAGCCTGAATGTTAAGTTTAATTCTGTCTGTCTTTACACTGCATTGATGTCATCTGCTCTTGAAGTTCTTAGCAACACAGGGATGATGACCCCAAGCCTCTCAACAATTTCCCAGGTGTTATAGTAATTGATACATAAGATTTTATTTTGTTCATATTGTGATTGTGCATATGACAGAATCACAGAATATTAGTTGGAATTGACCTTAAAGATCACTTACTTCCAACTCCCCTGCTAGGGGCAGGGACTCTCTTCATTTTCCCCTAGACCTGGTCTCTTCCAACATAAACTATTTTATGATTTCTTGAAACTCCATGAATATTAATAAAACAATTTGTCCTTTGGAAGAGAAGAGCTGAGTTGTCCAGTGGAGCTTTCCTTTTTGTCATGCTGAGAACACAGTAAAGCTAATTGCTGAAATCCACAACTTAAAAAATAAGAAGGGAAAAAGAAGAAGAAAAAACACAAAAGGCAAGAGCAAAGAGAAACAGGAGAAAAAAATCAGAAAGAAAAAAGAAAAAGGGAAAAAGGAAGAGGAAGAGAAAATGAATAAGAATGGAGCAAGGAGGAAGTGAACCTATCATTGTGGTAAAGTTGAGACATATAAAGAGAGAAATATCAAAAGTCTGTCATGTATTAATGACAACGTACCTATCTGGGTCTGGCTACATTACCTCTGGCCATGTAAGTTAGCATTTTTCACTGTCAGTGTCTGTCTTAGATGCTGTAGATACAAGATTATGGAAGAAGCTTAGAAACAAAAGACCAAAATCACACAATTATCTTTGCCTGTCGCTGTGTCAAAAGTTTTGCATCAAGGAGTGAATGAGAATTGAATATAGTCTATTGACAGTCTTCCATGAGAAAGATGATGGGCAAAATTCTTTGACTTTTACCCAAAAGCTTTTGTGTTTAATTATGAAGACATGAATTATACTTTTGAAGTTCTGCTTATTACTGAAGCTGTAGAGAACTTGGACTGTTAGCCTTCTTCACAAACCTAAAGGGGTGCAGTATATCCCCCAGATCCAGGGGCTGGACAAAAGATGAAAAAGAGCATAGCTTTTCTCTCATATCAGGGAGAACATAACATTTCTCTGATAGCATTGAAGGGACTATATTCTGAAAAGACTCAGAGATCAGAGAAATAAGAACGTGCTCTCTTCTCTATGTCTTTTTCACACACTAGTGACATCTGGATACAATCTGTCCATCACCTCTGTAGCCTTCAGCATGCTCATTCACAGTATTTCATAAATATTGTTGCAGTAGTTATTAAAAGTGTTTTGGATCACCCATGATGGGGGGAGTCCAGTGTGTGATCATTAATGGCACCCAAATAGAAGAAGAATGTTTATTTGCGGCATGGGGATTGTTGAGGCAAACTGCAAGGCAGGAGCAGGGAATGTGGTTTGCCACAGTGCAGGAGCTACACCTCCAAGCAGTTTGCCACAGTTCCTATCTGAAGCTGTGGTCACTTATCTATCTTCAGCTTTGCCATCTTTTCCAGCCTGCCTATATCTTGCTTCCTCCCTCTCCAGGCAATGGTCAATGCCTCTTAATTTGAGGCAATTTCATGTGCAATTGCTTCTTAACCTGATCTTGTTATAGCAGTATGGTTTTCTTGAGCTGCAATCTCTTTTGAAAGAGATCTGCCATGGATCAACATATGTAGTGGTGTACTCTATGCTTTTGTAGACCTTAAAGAGATTAGGACAAAATTAGTTTCATAATGCACAATTCACTAGAGATTCTAGTTCTGATTTTTCTTGTTTTACAACAGGTCTGGAGAACAACTGGATGCACAGACAAGTTGAGAAGTATTTTGAGACTTATAGATAGTTCTCTCTGAGGTAATTCTTATGTCAATGCTACTTGCAGCATGTGACAAGGTTGTGTTTTTCCCAGGTTAAACCAGCAAGGAGCTTGTGTTTGGCTTTCCTGCTATAATCAACAAGGCTTAAGAAATTTATTCAATTCTCATTTTTTCATGCACTAGATACACTGGATTCAATTTGAAAGTGTGATATTTATATTTAGTGTCTTGGGTATTTAAGTGTATTATCCCTTCACCCAATATAATGCGGTTCTCAAAATTAGCAGACTTTCCAGGGAATGTGAAAAATTATTTAAGTAATTTCTTTGATTTCTTTAGCAACTCAGCAGTAATTTTTGGCTGTTAAGGTAAAATTATCTTTCTGCAAAAGATGTGGAAAACACTTTTGCATTGCATTAGAATAGTCTCTAGCCTGCCTCTGTCAAGGTTATGAGACAGATACAAGTAATGCATATTGCTCATAACGCTTCTCCTCAAATGAATGAGCCCTATCCCGAGGCTAAATTCCTTCTACAAAATACTGATTTGCTTACTTGTAGACATCCATGGGATTTAAGAACAGAACTTATATTAAGGTTTTGATATGCTGTTATTAGATCTGCCATGCTTCTAGAAAGAAAAAATTTCACACCCTTTTCCCAAAAAGTAGAAAAGTTTGTTTGAAAGTGATAATATTTAGAAAGTGACTTTCTGCCTTCAGCTGAAAGGATTGTTTCAGGAAAAAGTGCAGCAAAATTTATTCCAGGCTTTAAAGTAATTAAGAATATTTTCATGTGTATTATCATGAGGACCTTTCAGGTAAGAGACCAAATTCATTCCACAGAGGGATATATTTTATAGTTGCATCATTATTTGTCAGCTGGTCTGCACTCCTAAACAGTGTATGATTTTTCAGATTCGTTAAGCTTTCTCATTTCCAGTACTGAGATTTTTGTTTTACAGCTTGCCTTCTTCAGCTGAGAGGCAGTTTTGCTGAGGCTTCCTAGACAAGTAGTATGTGTGTAATCTTTTTCTTTGCCTCTGTTTTTTATTTATGCATAGCAAAGATATCATCCAGTTGCATACTGCATAGGCTTAGTTTCAAGCTCAGACACAGCCTTTCTTAAACTACTTGGTCATTTCACCCTCCTGGAGCCCACGACACATGTAATTGATCTGACTTACAGAAGGCAGACCTCGCCCGAGGCCAACATAACAAAAGAGGAGCGGGAGCACTGTTTCTTTACAGGTCAGCCAGTGAGCAGTACCTTTTTGAGCTGTTGTGACTGCATTGCATTTGAGCAGGTGCCCATACCTCCTACAAAAACACTATTAAATCATAGCTCCATCTTACCCCCAACACTTGGCATCCTAGAGGACTCCTGTTGACTACTGGATTTGTTGCGGTTCTGATTTTTCCTCTTATTGTTGGCTGCTCGGACAGAACGGAAAAGCACTTCACTTGCCTTGAAGAATGCCACCATGAATGGTTGCTTTGACTGAGGCCCATGTCTTCCAACCAGGCCAGCAGATTTAACATTGATACTTCGACCTAAAAGCAATAGAAAAAGTTTTAAAAAGTTAAAGCAAGTTAAAAGATGAAGTTCTGCCCCTCTCAAAGACACAGCAGGAGTTCAACTGCTGACTGAATCATAGCAAGGAATTTGCTACAATCCTGAATTTAAATGTTTAGGATCCTATCCATATTTTGTTGAACAGAATTTACAAAGACAAAAAGCCCAACAATTTGCAAAAGTTTCAACAGCTTTACAAGTACAATTCGTTATTGCATAAAATTGCAGTCTCTGTGTGCTATATATCTTATTCGTTACAGAGGTCTTTTAATTCAGTCTTATGCATATCTATAGAACTGAAAAATAAATGAGCCTCATTAAAGTCTATTTTCTATAGCAAGGATAATGTAATGTGACCTTCTAATTTTGCATTGTTTCAGTGGGATGTGGAAACCTATACCCCCAAAGCAAACCAGTAGCAAATAGAAGTGCAGATAATAAATATAATTCTGCTTTAAAAATAAATATTGTACAGCGTTACTCAAACTGATGTTCATTCACCAGTAAATGTAGGAAGCCATTCAGTTGTTCAAGAGAAGAGAGTTGAAATATGTGTATTATTGACTCTGGTTCTCTTCCCAGGGGATGTGCATATTTCTTTAAAATATTTGTTCAGTCAGGACTATGGGGTAACCTCACTATGTTATGTGGTCTAAACCTCACTGAAAGAAAGGAAAGCAAAACAAGTCACTGAAACTGCATCAGTGACATTTTAGCAAATAAACCCTCACTCTTAACCCGAATTTATTTTGGCAGCATAAACACTTTTGTGCGTACGTGTACTATGCAGAGCCCTCCAACCGTCAGAAAATGAGACAGTGTCATGTGAAGCTGTGCAGCTGTGCAGGGTGGGGACACAGAGGTCCTTTAAATGGGAAGGTAGGGGCACTGGCACCACGTGCCGGGCGGCATCGGGGCGCCTCAGGATTCCTCTAAACCCACTGGAAAATTTGTTATGTGGGGAGTGAAGGAGCATCTGCCTCACAAATGCATAATGCTGTTAACTCAATCATCCTGAAAAAGAACTTGCAAACAAGCACAGGAGTAAACCTTACAGAAATAAGCATATAGGTTTCTTTTTCAAACACAAACTTACAGTGGCAGCATGCCAGAGTCTATATTTCTTAAAAAAACTCTATCACTGGCGTAAATGAAAGAGGCAGTTTGATTTGTGGTTAAAGTAGTTTCCATTCTACTTCCACTGTAACAAATGTATTAATTCAGCTCAGACTTCCTCCTTCTGGCAGCCCTTTTGCAGTAAAAAGAGAAATTAGAAGTTCCAGCCAAATACCATACCTTGAACTGACCCACTTCAATACATAAACACTTTTACAACATGTTTATTCAGGTGTAGCACTTTAAATTGGTTTAAGATGTTTCCAGTGACAGAGAACCCAGAAAAGGCAAGAGAAGAACTGAGAAAGTTAGCAGTTATGGAGCAGAGTAATTGGCAACATATTCTGAACAATTTTGATAATTACTTTTTTGACTGCAAGGGAAAAATATATTTGTTGAAGCTTCTGATTTCTTTTTAAATGCCTTTTTAGTCTTGTTTTTCTTTAATTCTTCTTTTCATGTGTTTGAGTTACTATTAAATAATTCAGTAACATTAAATTCTATATGTTTCAATCTTCTGTTGCAAGTCAGATATGAAAAACTGTACGCGCTATTCTCTATTCATAACAAAATGGATAAGCTAGCTTCTTACCACAAAGTTCCACATTTCCCTTCCTTTCTAGAGGGAATATTTTTACTATTTTTCTTTATTTTTCATTCCAATTACTTTCAGAATTTTAATTTTATCTGTAAAATATTAATGTTTTACTGGTGGACATTTTAAGAATACTATTAGATTTATATATTGAGAACTGTAAAGGTGTGTGAAGCTTTTTTGAATTTAAATATAAGTTCTCTGAATTTACAATGGTGGATATTGTGTGCGAAGCAAAATATCCTTCAAACCAATGTGAACTCCCTTTAAAATAACTTTTAATATTATTAAGTTTCCTCTGGGTTTCCTTTAGACTTCAGCAATGAGATGACTATTAAGATTCCACAAGTTAAGGCTTACTTGGTTATCCAGGGTATAGAGATATACTATAAAAATTAATCCTGTAACCCACAGCTTTTTTTCACAGAGAAATAGCTTATGTGACTATATTCCTTTATGTGCTTGATCCTCTAAGCAGCCAGCATAAGTTTTTAGGACTCATTTGTTCAGTTCATGAATGGTATATGCACTGGATCTGCTCCTACTGCAGAGGAAAACTTTTATTGACTTCTGTGGGTACATCGTTAAACTTTTCTCTCTCAGTTTATCATATACCTTAGCTTAACTGAAACTTTCAGAAGACGAAGCAATCAAAATATACACTGCCCTTGAGACACTATATTTCTTCTGAGGAGGATCTCTGAACTGTTTGGTTTGGAAATTCAAACTACATGTGTTGTCTCCATTTTAGGTTGCTTCTTTTCAAAAGAATGTTTGCATTTACAGAACTTCTATTATCCTTTATTTTTTAAAAAAATAAAGAAAGAAAAAGAAAGAAAAAGAAAAAAAGTGGTGTATACGTGGGATATTTGCCTTCAGTCTAAAAAGCATTGCCCCCTTTTGAACAGGAGACATTTCAAAACATTCTGCCTCTGAAAAGCATCAAATTTTCTGCCACAGCAGTAGCTCCATTGTCTTGTTAGATAGTCCTTATTTTTGTTTGTAGTGTCAATTTCAGAATACATTAAAAAAAAAAAAACAACTCTATCCTGAATTTCCCCTTGTAGCAAAAAACATTCAGGGGTTTCACTTTTGTAAGTTGTTTTAATCTATCATTTCTTGTAAACATTTAGAAAACTCTTGGCTTCAATGACAACTGAAAATCCAGGTCTCTCAGGCATGTGGTTGTTCCATACTGTGGCATTAAAGCAATACCTTATAAAGTCAGCTGAATGACTCAGGCTGACCTGCTTAACTACACTGAGAGCTTCAGCCAGATGAAACTCGTAAAACCAAAACAACAAGGTTTGTCTTTCTGCTTCTCTTGATCATCTCTGAACAATGTTGTCCAGCATCCTCAAAAATGGGTTTGTTTCTTTCTTTCCATCATATCTCTAATTCTGAGGATTTCAAAGATTTTCTTCAGATTTCAGAAGAAAAGAAGAAAGTGCCCAGCAATCTGCTAGTGCCTGTTCCACTGAACTTAGCCACTGCAACTGCTCCTGCATCTAAGAAAAACCCCAAAACCACAAAAGGTGGATTTACTCTGTGCAGTGACAGTCCAGAGCCTTTGTATTCTTCACATTCTGGCATGGACTTCTCAATACTGCTGACAATTATCTCTTCTACATACTGGCAGGTATATTTGGAGACTAAGACTTATTTAAAGCATTATGTTTCAAATTTGCTGAACTCTTTAGTCCTTATTCATAGGATTCTGAGTCTTTGGCAAGATACATTTGTTTGACTTGGCATTTAAGCTTCTTTTTGGTTTTTATACTATTTGATAGTAAAGTGCCCTTAGCTGTTTGCATAAAAGCTTGCATGGAAGTTTAGGTTTGACTGACTGAACTGAATTAATATTATTTGCTCTTTCACAATCTCTTCCCTAATAATAAAGGAATCACTGCTGCAGAAATGACAGTGAAGTTCAAGAAGGTTGTATCCTAACAATCCTGGCAATATTTTGCTTTTTGTTTTTTCACCTATAAAATAGGAATAGCACTCAGGATGATAACTGCAGAGCTATTTGCTGTGTCACTATGTCTGCTTCACTGCTGTCACATGCAGCCATATCATACAAATCTTTTCGTGAACTGATCGAGTTCCCTCTTAAAAGTTCATTTCTCTCCCAGCTGCTCCAAATGGAAATACAAGAGCCCTCCAAGCTTTCAATAACAATCTGTCTCGCAGTCTTGACCTGGAGACATAGCCTTGTTTTTCATAACATTCAGAAAGCTGACTTTTTCTGAGATTGCCAGTATGGATGCCAACGACAGTAAGATCTGTGCCTTGGCTTCACCTCCTCAGACAGCATATATTTTAAGTAAAATATTGATCAGACACTTATTTTGCAAGAGCTCTCAGTCATTATGCATCCTAGCCAGATTTACACTGGCAAGACAGCACAATGAGTAATTCCAAAGTCCATTATTTTGTCCTGAGTCATCAGCCCACACCAAGCCACTCATTTTGTTATGAAAAACAAGAACTTATTTACTTTCAAAAGTGTTCAAGAAGTCACAAAACACATTTTGCAGATTAACCACTGCTGCTAGGTCACAGTAGTTACTTTGGTAATAATTTTACTTATCATACTTATGTTTGTACTTAGAAATGAAAAATTTAGTGATTCTGAGAATTCATTTCAACACAGTTTGCTGAACAAAAATTAAAATTCCAATGCCACACCTATGGTTTCCTTCTTTTGGGGAGTGACATTTGAAATGAGGTTTGGGAAAGGCCTCTTGAAGAAAGATCCTGAACATCCAAGCTCCAGTAACATTTAATATTTGAGCAAAAAATGCCCATAGGCTCTGACTATGAAAGCTCACACAGTAGTTTACAAAATTAGAAAGAAACTTTTGTGGTTTCTCATGCCTGAACAGTACTTATGAGACCAATGGGACTTGAAACAAAAGAATTGAAGTAGAGTTTGGCTACCTAAGCTTATTTTTAAAAAAGACAAGAGAGAAGTTAATAACACCAACATGATGGTCCATATATAACACATCCTCAACACTCCAACTCTAAAGTAATTTTTACTGTCTCTGTTGTATTATCTACATAAACTGTTGCACAAACTTTTCCTTTGGTGGACACATTTATCTGTAACAACATAAAATATGCTTTTAACACAAGCTTTATGTATTTTATTAACTCTTCTTCTCCCTGGAGCCTTTAAAGAATTCAGACAAATGGGTGGTCTTGGATGCTCTTCTCTGCCTTTCCTAGGCTTCACAGCTTTAGTCAAGACTAGATTGATCTTTTGTCAAATCTTACATTTAGTTGTTTTTACTTGGTTCATTTGAAGGAATTTTGGGTATCCTTTTGTGTTAATTTTGATATCCATAAAGCTCTTGGGAGCTTTATGGACCCAGAAAGCACTTGGGAACACATAAGGAACCCTGATTTGCTGTATAATATGACAGTACAATATATGCTTACACAAAATATCAGATGTAATTATACACAAAAATGCTTTGTAAGTACTTGATTTATCCTTTCAAGTTAATGCATTTAAGCTGTGAGAGGCTTGTGGGAGTCCTGGGGCTTTTCTGCACCATTAAAAAATGTGTTCAGGAAGACAATAAAACAAGGAGAGATTAGATTAATTGGTCATCCACTAAAGAATAAAATGGATAAAAGCCTTCTGAATGGAATGGAATGCAAATGCCATTATCTCTAAACTAATGGTGTTGAGAAGCAGATGTATCCTTCATCTGTCTGGGGAGCAGGGTGTGGGGTGATTTGCACAGCTGTACAGCCAGGACCAGTGCGCACCACTGGTGGTAGGAGAAGGGGTGGGAACCTCTTTCTCTCCCCTCCTTGGGCTTCTGCTTAAAGTGAGTGTCGTTACTAACAAGGGGTGTGTTCACTTGCTACAAGCCAACACAATGCAGACCATATTTGTGACCCAGCTGAAAACAGTGGTTTCACCTATCTGAGCAAAATAAAGAGTGCTGGAACTGGATCATCTGCTCTGCTCAGGGTAGGAGTGTGGTCCTGGTGCATTTACATCCTCATGCCAGCTCCACCTCAGAATCAACAGAACCTCAAGGCAGCACTGCAGCACTGGGACCTTTCTCATGGGGACAGCTGTCATGGGATCACCGTGTTTTGGAGAGTGAGAGACTCATCCCTCCAGCTTATTTCACACCACAGTATTCCTGAGCGTGTTTGAATTAAAACTAGTGCAATTTTGGCCAAAGTCAGCTCTGAACCAGAAATGAATGTAGCTGCACTTAGGCAGTGCTTGAGCCCAAGCTAATAAAACCTGCTGAGGGGCAGGATGTATTAGCTTGGGTTCAGTGCTGTGCTAACATGGCTGTATGGCTTCCAGATGGCTCAGAATTTAGTCAGAGCTATTGCCTGCCAAAGTCCATATATATATCAATAAAAATACATATTTCCTAAGTTCCCCCACTCTAAGGACAGTAATGAAGGTGAAACTGCTCCTCAAACTTTGCCTTGTAAATACCAGATCCATCAGGAGGTTTAAGGGTAACAACCCAGCAACATCCTCCAGGGTACTTGATAGCTACCATGGTCATGTAAGCAAGGTGCCAAGGTTGTCTAGGGGCAGCTGTAGGATAAACTGATGACATTTATTGTGGTAATGGTGAGGCCAAAACAACATCAAATATATAGCCAAGTACATGAAGTGGCCAGAGTGTTGCCACAGGTTGTCATAGCTTGAAAGCAAGCCACAAAACAATCTGTTTTATTCTGTGGATCACCACCAATCACATTGCACATTATCTCCCTCCCATTCTCTGTAAACAACTCTAGGTTCTCCTCAGCAATGACATAAACAGAAAACCAGTTACTCTTGTAGCTGTTTATACCCCTTCAGCAATGGTAATGATCAGAGCACCGCTAATGTCCACTTATAAAAATGCTAAATGGTTAATACAAAGGTGCTGATTCACTAGAGCAAGTTATAAGTCTTAGGAGACATGGTGTATATATATATGGGGAAAGGTTGCACAGAGCTTTTCAAATTGTTTGTGCATCTGTATTGATTTTATGCTGCAGTTCATCCAACACTTGTGCATCCATCAGCATGAAAAAAGTCACCTCTCATTTGAACCACAACAGAGAGTTTTGGTGTCAAAAGTAGGGAATCAGCCAAAGGGGATGCTGCAGAATGTTGAGGATACACTAAAAAAGAGAATCAAAAAAGCCTGATCCTTAATTTACCACAGCCCCAGGGAAACAGTGCATTATATGTTGACAGCTTCCATATGTGTCATGCAAACCTTTATTCTTACTGTTCAAAATAAAACATCCCATTAAGAGAAAAAGTCTACATTTCATGCTAAAATGAGACGTATGATACCAAATACTGTCCTAAAGAAAAAATAAAACACATTCCAATGTCATGTGGCTTTTTGTACTTTTTTCAGCATTTTCAAAGGGAGGAAAATATGAATTACAGCAGCCAGACATTTTTCCAAAGATTTTTTTGTCGCACTGTATATTAAATAGTTGCAAATTTTTTTATTCCTTATGTAGGCATTATTATTACTATTTTTGCAGCATTTCAGAGATGCAAAGAAATGTATCTGCACAAGTAATTGCCAAAATGTCTCTGGTAGATAACTGTAAGAAAGATTACTTTTAATGGTAGTGATAAAAATACAGTAGCACCTAGTAGTCTCAGCAACGATTGGTGGCCCATATTGGCTGTATGAATAAATCTAAAAATTAGTATGTATTTACAGACTTGCTTATCCAGGACCCCCAGGTGACACTGGAATAACTCTATCAGGGATCCTCTTACTTAATAGAATCCCATTTATTTTAATGATCTGCTGCAATAGAAAGGTTAATGGATCAAGTCTTATCATAAATATCTCTCCAGTTATGAGGACAGAAGTGCTATACCTCCTGTAAACTCAACTGACAGCTGGAGGCACGAAGAAATGTGCTTCAGACTTGCATGGCCTGAAGTTCACTCGAGCCAAGGGAAGTTTTTCAGCTGATTTGAACCAGTCCCTGAGCTCTCACAGAGAAGTGGTTGGAGGAAAGGTGGGTGGGGTTTTCTCTGGGTTACGAACCGAGTCTGCTACATACTGAGTCGTATAAAAATTCATGTTCCATCTGTACACAAACGTGTCATTCAACTTCTGGTGTTTCTAATAGTTTCCAGAAGTAACAGCAACCCAATAAAAATAATCAAAGCCTTAAGAGCAAAATTGTAAGAGCATGAAAGGACGATTTTGCTTGTGCTAAGCTGAAGTGGTGTAGCACAGGTCTATCCTACAGTTTTGAAAACTTTAGTCCCTAGAAGTGGAATCCTTGTACGAATAAACTGAAAAAGGGAATAGAAAGTGTGGGAAAAGGCGAATATCTTCATAAGTCAAATAAATAAAGTGCAAAAGGTAAAGCTGTTTGTGGCTTTGTAATTTAAAATAGAAAATTATCTATCACCTTTCTGATCTTGGGAGTAGGACAGGGGATATATTTACGCAAGCTCTTCTTTTATAATTTCTTCACTGTATTAACCTGAAGATTTCCTTTTACCCATAAAAACTCTCCTGTAGTTTACCAAACGGATGTAATTCTGAGGCTAGAACACGCAAATTGCTGGTTGCGGGGTTTCTTGATGAGTGACTTTCATGGATATTTAATTTTCAACAATTTCTGTGTTCAAATCTCTTGGGGGGAAAAAAAAAGTCAAGGATGGAGTTTATTCTGGAGCAGGAAAGCCGGCCAGAAGCCAGCTCACCTAATTTGGATTCCTGACGGAGGTGTCACCTCCCCAGAATTGTAAGGGCTTTAAAATGGGCTCACTAAACCAGGCTCTCCAAGAGATCTACTCCCTATGCAGCCCAGGCCCAGGACCACTCCTTTGAAGGACACAGCCTTTGAAGGCTGGGTGAAAGCAGCAACAACGTGGTCTGCTTTGCGTTGGTGCCCCCTTGTCCATTGACTGTACTCTGACTGTAAAGGTAAGGTTAGGTGAAGGGGCCATGAGCTTTGATGCAAGCCTGCCAGCTCTCTTTTACAGCATCGTGCCTAAAGGACAGTTTTTGCATAACTCTCCAGCAGCCAGGGCACTTGCTGAAAAAGTATGAGACGCTTTGTTCACAGCCCAGTTGAGCCTGAGGGGGAATTTAGATCAAAACCAATGAGAAAATGTAGCCAGAACAAAGAAGAAAAAAATATTAGTCCTTACACCAGGGTTTCTTCTGCTACTCATTAACATTATGTCAGCTAAGGTTTAGATTAACTGGCATCATAGATCCCTTGACCTTTGACATAAAAAGCTTTTTGACAAAGAGAGTTAAATCTGAGTTTGCTTGTAAAATGGTATGGATTAAGTGAACCATCACAGAAAAAACAGCATATAAGTCTCTTTTTATTAGTTTCTAAAGAAGTCTAAGTAAAGAACATTTCTTCTAAAAATATTGTTTTGCATTGAGATGCATTTTCAAATTTAATGAAGAGCATAACTATGAATAATGCAGTAGCCCAGTGAATTTGTACTAAAACCCCCACAGCTGAAAACTTCAGTTTTGATAGTGGCTTTTTCTAATTTTCAGCTAACCAAAATTTTCAAGATTTCAAATTTTAACCCAATTCAACATAACAAAAAAATTTTTTTTTTCAAATTAAAGAAGACAAATACCTACATCACTCTATTGTTAATCTTTCTTTAACATCAATATCAACAGCTGCTATACCTTCTGAATGGCTCTGAGGTTTTATTTTATAACTTCCTCCATGCTTCAGCCCAAGAAGTTTTGCAAAGCTGCCTAAGTTTCCTGAATATAATATTCAGTGGTAGAACATTAAAATGGAATTTAATTTTGTATGTAGGAGCTCTTATCAATTGTTGATTCAGTCAGTTTTATAACTGACACGTTTTACAGAAATGAAAATAACAGAAAATTTGCATACTACAACAGCAGCAGGATAAGATTTGTGTTACTTCCTTATAAACTCTCAGTGAATTGTCCCCAGTCAAGTTAAAAAACACCCATCTAGAAGAAAGTCCTAGCAAGGTTTGACAAGAGCACGCGTGACATTGTGATCCACAGTTTGGATCTTACCGTCACCAGTTTCAGCGCAGAGTTGCAGTCCCAGGTTGTTCTGCGGATTAATCACCCAGTGATTGCTGGTCACAGTAATGTCGAAGACAAACCAGCCCACATCAGAAGCTTGAGCTTTTCTTGTGTCTAACAGGAACAAGTCTGCATCCCTAAGTTAAAGAAAATAGAGAGTCAAGGCATTCAAGTATTATTACCTTTGTCCCTAATTTTCTTGCTGACAATAACTTCTTGGAGTCCAAATTAATAATCCTTTGACATATCCTCATTATGACACAGTGCAGCATGTGCTATAGCTAACAAGTAAGTATAATACAGGTATTTCCCCTAAGAGGCCTTTCTGAAATGAGTTTCAGCATGTAGAAACTATAGCTCTGGAAAATCTGAAAAATATGACTTCCTGATAGAACTACACAAAATATATAATTGAGGCTGTGTATACAAAAATTCATCTTTCAAGATTAGAATGTCAGAGGAAGATTCACTTTTATGAACTTTTCAGAAAAAGAGAAAAAAACAAAAAAGTCAAAATCACTTTCCAATTTCAACTAAAACTCAGACGCATAGTGTTGCTAAAAAGAAATCTGTTGTTAATAACATATGATGGCAGCTGTGTCCTTTGACAAAACACGAGTAGATGGCAGTTCAGACCACTTCCTATTACTACAGATGTTTGGAAAATAAGTCTCTATATCAAAGCAGAAATTATATATCTATTCAATAATATAATTATTACATTTTAACCCTCAGTTACCTGGTATATTTTCAAATTTGTTCCCATGAAATCTTCCAGTAATTCAGAAGGGCTGCTCAGGGGAGTTAGTATAATTATGTTACCAAATTTTTAGCATGGGTCACTTATTTGTTCTGTTTTCACATATCTTGTGACACAATTGGTTCCAGATCATTATCTGTATTACAAATAATTTAATACAATGAGCAGACTAAACCCAAGGTATTTAACTCTCATCAGTTTCATTTTACATGCTTCTACAAAGCAGCATGCATTATTTAAAATATAGGAACCTATTTTTTAATGCCATAAATAGTAGTCAAAGCAGTAAGATACAAGAAAAAATGTTTTATTCTTATTTTTTACTGTAGAAGTCAGCTAAAGGCTTGGCTCATGTAGCTCTGGGAATTGTACATTCTGCCTTACAGACAGAATGAATATATGTTCAAAGAGGAAAGAGACAGAACAGGCTTTGTGTAAAAAAGTGAATTTAAAATAGTCTTGTCACTGTATTCTTACAGTTCTTAATCACTATGACACCTTAGGAAGTTCCTACAATTAGAAAGTGTCTTATCTAAACACACTAAATGCACCTAGAAGGTCTGATACTGAAAAAAGCATCAAGTGCACCTTTTAAAAGTGGGGTTGCTAAACACTGAGGAAAATAAGACCAAGTGAACTCTGACAAGCATATGTTTACTTACATGTGAGATATATCTGCAAAATCAGAATAAAGAGCTCAGAAATTATAACGGAAGGTAATTTTTTTAAAAAAAAGGAATCAAAAGGGGTTTTTTTCAAGTCACTTTTTTTTATTTTTTTCTTCTGTTAAAGGATAATCTTTTGCTGGGCTCTTATCACTTCCATTATAGTAGAACTGTGCTAATGACCACACAAGGAGAAAACCTACTTTCCCCCTCTGGAGTTAACATGAAGAAAATCTTACCATTCAAAAGAGCCTGACCTGCTATGCTAGCACTGAACAAATTAACAACGTACCACAGACTCATAAATAGTACTCTCTGGAGTCTTAAATGCCAACTTTTTTTCTCTAATAAGCAGTTTTATCAGAACTTTAAACCTGAAAAATTTAATACTGACTGTAATTGTCTTTGAGATGTATTTAGAAGTACTTTTGCATTGCTCAGTAGATTTAATAGAAAACTGTAAAAGTGTTTGGAATATAAAATACTACAATACCATATACATACCAATCTTTTCTCCTTCTAGAATACATAATTGTTTTCTCATATAGTGTCTTTCCATTCCAAATCCATGACTGATACTAAATGTTCTCAAAAATCACAGTGTTTCCCATGCCAAATCAGAATAAGGCACTACTAATGGTCCAGTCTATAAATTCCTATGAAGGACAAATTTTTACTCAATGTGGCTTTTTACTTTGTACTGCAGCAAAAACTTGAACTATAGTGTCTTTGGTATTGATATGTCAGTTTACCTGTCTGTCTTCCTGCAAGTATAGTGTTCTGGCTAAGGTAATGAAAGTTAAAGAGACAGATTGCTCTTACCCATAACTCAACAAATGAAAATGAGTTGGGGATACCTAGAGAAAACCAGAACTGATTCTTGAGAACACACAGTAGAATAGAGAAAATGTATCTGTACCAATACTAATGATTTAGCCTACATAACAGCATCCTACCACAGAAATTCAAAGTATTTGTCAGGGAAAAAATCAACTTTTTTCACAACTGATACAGAGTGAAAACCTGACCCCTGATAAGGCAGCAGGAGCTCTGGGATCAGAGTTTCCCAATTAACTCATGTCATTCATTCCAACTTCCCATCATGTTTTGTGATATTTTTAATTTTAAAATTCTCCTTTATTCTCATTTTAAGTACAATCACACTTAAAATTAAAAAAGCCACAACTTTTGGCTGAATTTAAAAAAGTATTTCTATTTAAAAAATAGCCCACAACACGTAATAAAAACCTAAGGCATTATGCTGTAAATAGCCTGAAATGTAACAGTGAATACATTCAGCCAGAATACAGTTGATTGGCTTTACCTTTACAGAGGCTGTTTAAGTTTCGTGTTTTCAGTCTGGTCCCCAGTGATCAGTTTCCTACAGAAGAAATGCTACCACAGACAAGAATTTCAGCAAAGAGGCTGCAGGCAGAATGTCTAAGAAGTTCCACATCTCCTGGGACACTTAAGGAAGTAAAGGTGGAACAAACCATCCATACGTTCCTTGAAACCCAGAACAGTTCTCGATCAGATCAAATAATCATCACGGTGCAATAGGCCATCCCAATAATGCTGCTTTACCACTAGCCTTGTTCTAGAAACCTGCTTTTGTATCTTACTGCGACTTGAGGATTCCCTAACGTAGGAAGAACCCTCAGGGTTTGCTTAAATAGTGGCTAGCTTCCACCAAAGCATGAACAAAGATTTGACACGGTGGACGTTTTTTACATTTGAGAAAAGATCCAGGTAGGAGTCCATGGTGGGGCTCCATAGGAAGTCAGTCTGCTATGGGCCATGCTGTTCATGCTTCCTTAGACTGAATAAAAAACTGCAATCCCAAAGACTGAAACTTCAGCAAAGGAATTAAACATACACACTTCACTACCCATGCTGCCACAGAGACAGAAAAATGCACAATCCTTAGTATGCAATTTGGAAACCCTGAACCTGGGCACTCCTTCCCTGAAAGTATAGTAGGATTGTATTTGGGATTGCAGAGTCCTGTCAGACACTCATGTTTTCTGTTCAAAGCAAAGAAGGGTGGAGGAGCAGTTTGGCTGTGGAATGTCACTAGTAAGGACTGTAGGACATTACAGAATCAGAATCAGAGAAAGGTTTGGGTTGGAAGGGACCTTAAAGGCCATCAAGTCCCAACACTCTGCCATGGGTATGGACACCTTACACTAGGACCTGTGGCTCAAAGCCCCATCCAGCCTGGCCTTGAAAGGAAAGTGGCATTCACAACTTATGTGGGCAACATGTTCCAGTGCCTCCACACCATCACAGTTCACGCACTCTCTCCCAGTTGGTATTTGCAGCGTCTAAAATTGTTACACCTAAAACATATACATATGTAAAATGAACCTGAAGTGAAAAAGTCAAGAAAATCACAGTCTGGGCCTAAAAGCAAAAGATGTGGCTTTGTTGGAAAAAAAATAATTCCTGGGAGCTCATCTTGGGGTCTCTTCTGTCTGGAGCAAGGGGCTTTTGGAAAATTTTTCTTGTTTCTAATTTGAACAGTGAAGAGTTTGTGATCTCCTCCCATCCCGTTCCACTTAGGCAGTTGCCTACAACATCTCTACATATGAGTTGAAATTGTCAAAATCAACAGTAGGAGAGAAAGACTTAGTCTGCATCTGAAGCTTCTGTAGTTACACTGGTGAAATCAAATGCATGGCATGTTATTGCCTGCGCCTCCTTTCAGCATCATGCTTCCATCAGAGGACATGGAGCTTTTATACTTGTAAATGCAAATACAAAGAGTTTATAAATTTCTGTTTATGCATTGAAAGAACTCAAAAGCATTATTTAATACCTTCACAGAGGCAGTTGTCATTTGAACAAGTCATATAGTATTCACTGTGATTTTCATCAGCGTGGTAAACAGTTTTGCTTTCTCTAAAATAAAATAAATACAAACCGCCTACTGTGAAAATATTCAAGAACTTAAAAAGAAAACATCAAAAGTATTACAAAAACTAACTTTTCCCATTAGTTCATAAAAAAATCTGAGTTCTTAGGTGAAGAGCTTTCATCACCTTAACCTATACTCTTTAAAAAGATGTGTTGTGTTCCCTCCTGCTTCATTCCTTCCTCCAAGAAGTTTCTTTTAGAACCTGTCTCAAAAGATGTTTTGGGAAGCTGATTATAGAGGCAAAAAAAAATAAAAATTTCTTTATCCCAAATTTACTAAGAAAGCATTAGGTATTCTGGAAGGATGAGTGCTTTCCCTCCTGTTGATTCCATTGGCATTAAATGAATCCCTGTTTATAGCCATAAATATTTTATAACTTGATGTTCAGAGAGGGTACAATCTCAAGGTTCTGTGGGCAGAAAAGAGATTTGAATTCTGTCCCAGCCTTCAAGCTAACTTGTGATGGGAGCTTTTATTTCCTCCAGAATACTCTGTAAGTTTAAGCTGACATTTTCTTTGGTTTTGCCAAACCTTCCTGGGATAGAAATGCTTTAGCAGCTCGAGATGAAGGAGAAGATTTTTTTTAAAATCTTAAAACAGAACTTCCCCCCCGGCTTTTACAAGAAAATATATAAACTAATTTAATTTTAATCCCCATATTTTGGGTCTATGTAGCTTTTTCAGAAGCATCTTGCAATTGATACTAGTTTTTAATCATAATTTTCAGGTATTTATCTACTTTGCCTGGTGAGATCTTCTAATTTACTGAGATCTTGTAGAGTCTTGGAAACATGTCGTACTCAGAGCTCTACAAAGCTCAATTTGAGCTACAGAGCTCAAATTCAGGGATGCAACATCATATGTGGCACTTAGGGACATAGTTTAATGGTGGATTTGGCAGTGGTAGGTTTATGGTTGGACTTGATCTCAAAGATATTTTCCAACCTAGATGATTCTATGATTTGTTTTAGTTTTCCGTTACAGTGAGCAGTATGGGTTAAGTATGCACATGTCATCTTAAAGTTAGTGCATGAGTTTATCTTTTAATTACCTTCTGCAGAATTATCAAACACAAGAAAAAAAAACCATGCTTCTTTGAAACTAATCAAAGTTAGACAATCTTTTGGCCTCTAAGGAGCTCAAGTGAATCTTGGCTTGTAGTACCTCAGTGTCAGCAAATGGTGTATTTCCCAAATCTAGATACTGAGATTGTGCATGGGACTCTGCCATTTCCTCACTGAGAACATGAACCCTCACCTGTTCTGTGCATGGGCAGATTATTTGATGAACTTGGACATAAGCCTGGAATAAATTACATGTAAGGTAAGTTTTATTCTTCGATGTTTGCTGTTGTTGTCTAAGAATTAATACTGCACAACCCACAGTGGTAGCAATGGTGCCTTGTCAGGTGTAGGCTTATGTTCCATTACTGCCTCCCCACCTAAGACAGGAAAATGGGATGGTATTCAACATGTGATGAGTCCATGCCAGGAGGGTACCTGTTGGGATACTCCTTGATGATCTGATAAATGCTAATCTGGATGGTTTCATTCTCAAAGCGGCTGTTGCTCCGATCTTTGTATATCCGGAATTCGGCTGCTGTCACTGCCTCTCCATGAGGGATCTGAGTAAGGTCAAAGCGAAATTCTTTGTAGTGCCTTCGGTGGTGGGAGAAGTCCTTGTCTCTTTCAACTGTGAGAAAATGAATTAAATGTAAATGAATTAAATGTAAATTAAAGATGTGAAACAAATGCCCATTTTCCCTGATTAATGGAGCATTCCCTCTGCTTGGGGGTAAACAAACATGACAATATAAAACTCTGCAAATAATAAAACCACAAGCCCAGACATACTTCCAGTTAAAGGAAAATTCCACCAGCCCAGTATCTTCAGTTCAAAAGGAAAAAAACCTCCATGGCTTTTATATAAATTCCAGAAGCTGGAGTGGAAAGAATATAAAAAAAAAATACGAAAGAGGGCATGTTGTAAAGTAACTAGAAATATGGACAAACTAAAAGCTGTGAAAGGATTTAGGACTTCAGTGTAGCCATAAGCACAGCAATAGAAATAAAGATAGAAATATAGATTATTTTGGAAAACACTAATTGCTTCTAATAACCAGGCTGATGAGAGGAATACAGCTTATTTCTGTTTAACATAATAAAAGTGGTACTAAAGTTCATTGCAACAGCTATATAGTTAAGAAGCAGTTAAGTCATATAAATTAACACAAGTTGTACTCTAATGGCATGCACGTTATCTTTCCAGTGGTCAGAAGAAGGAACTGTGGGTCAGGGCCAAGTGGTTCTGGAATTCCAGCACCACGGATGTGAAATTCTGGCATGAGAAGTCCCCGCCCCTGTTCTTGGAGGGCAGGTGCAGCTCCCAATGCTTCTGACACTGCCACAATTTAAAGTAAAAAAGCAAACCTCATTATTGCTTAATTGAGGTTTCTACAGAATTTTAAGAGGAACAAACCAGAGGATTTTAATTTACAACTGGTTTGGGTCAGTTTCCATTATCTGCTGCAGTTCTGATTCTGAGTTAGGAGCAGCTTTTGCAATGGAATATATGTTTTGATGTGACAACGGAAACTACAGGTCATAGTACTGGCTGATGATCACCTTATGGGATTAATACTTCAGATTTTAAGGATGTGGAAAGGAAAATGATCCATGGTTTCCACTTCCACAGAGTATAACATATCATTGACCTATGAATAAGCTGTGCTCTGTGAGAAGACAGAATATCTCTCCTCTGGAAAAGTTCTGCTTGCCTCATGACATACGTGCTTTGTTTTACTGATGGTAGACAAAGTCTAAAACTCAGAGTTGGGACTTGGTTTAGATAACCAACTAAATATTTATGGCTACATTCAGCTTCCCTAAACACCCTCTCCTGTAATCCCAGCTCTTTCATTGCATTTTAGTCCTCAGATCTGAGGAAGGAACAATGGCAGTTCTGGAAAAGCACACATTTGAATTACTAAATGCTACATGTACAAATAATGTGTAAATTATTACAATATTTATACTTACATGCTCATGTATACATCCCTCCCAAACTATTTTTTCTACATACATAACCTGTATGTGTTTGCATGGATATACTTATAATTATATAATTTTATATATAAACATACATATCTGTATTATTATAATGTATATGTTGTCTTACAAAATAGAAATGCACTAAAAATAAAAAATTATTTTGGGCTTGCCATATAAGGGCATAGTTATAGACATATTAAAGTGAAAGCTGTTGAACAAAAAGTATTTAACACTATTTTCAGAGCAGTGGTTACTAGTTAAGTCACCTGGGGTAATGTAACTAGTCCCTTACAGTGTACTTCCCTGTCACCTTTTCAAAAATATAAACTCCTCTTGCTTTCATTAGCAGTTTTTTTTTGCCATACAAATCTGTGTTGCCTTAAGAACCACCAAAACTAAAATATATAGGCTATAAGAACACTTTATCTTCAGTGAAAATGAACTTTCTCCTGGCTGACAAAAGGAAAATTGTCTGCTAACTCTGAGGTTTACTTGGCTCAAGTGCATATTTAGCTTACATGGGTTTGCCATCGAACACTATGTAGAAAAAGTAAAGCAGAAAAGCAGCAGAAGCATGTAAACTGGCTGCTCTGGACCTGAAGATGAATGGGCTGCTACTGAAGAGAAACAGGATACAGTCTATTTAGCAGCTCCACTGCCCGGTTCTAAACTGTGAGATATATACAGAGATCTGACTTAAGGTTTGGGAGTTGTTTGCCTTTTTTTTTTTTTAATACCCATGTAAAGCCTTTCATTTCAGAGGAACTTGGCAGAGATTAGCATATGCAAGAGCACTGAGCCGGGAGGGTTTTTTCTAGTACAAAGAGTCTGCTGCAAGTTTCTGAGGTTATAACTGAGCATTTCAAAACCGTCATGGAACAGATATGTCAATAACCTTCAAATGAGAACTATATTTAAGATAGACTTAATGTAGTGCAAACCTTTCTGCTGTCTCTGGGTAGTATTTTTTCAAAAAGTATTAATCCGCATGCTTGGGTTACTAAGCACTACTCACTACGAGTAAATATTGAATAATTAGATGCTGAATAAAAGGTTTAAATGCCACTACTCCTGGACTGATTGATTTTTATTTGGGTTTGAAGTTTCTACCAAGTACTTTCTAATCAGTACCATCAGTTTAGAAACTGTAGTTGTCTCCCTAAATGTTATACTTTGGACAGAAACCTCCACAATACCCCTAATAATATCAGTGGGCATCTCCCAGGATCACTCACAACTGCTAAAGAATACTGATAGCCACTTTCTGATGGGCCTCAAACTAATTGTTGCAACTCACACAGATAATATTTATTTGTGTTTTCATGTATATACCCAAGGTAGACACAGCACTGTCATCTGAGAGGGACACAAGTTCAAAATTTCTTTGATTTGAGACAGCATTTACAGGCAGGTCAGGACTTCAGAGTAGCAGCAGTCTGCAGAAGTGAAGGTGGTAGGAAACAGGCACTGAACAACACTGCAAAAACACACTGAGTTCAAGGAGGTCCCATTCCCTGCAATGAATCCAGAATTTCTATATGCAAATTTGTATCAGCCAACATACAAAGCAAAATAAAATTGCATAGAAATGAAGACAACTTAAAATCTTGCATTATATAGCAGATTGCAAAAAAGTGGTAATGGTGATGTTGCAATAATGACCAACGGTTCGAATGGTAGCCAAGTCAAAAAGGTAAAATATTATTTAAATTATATTGAATATTTTATTACTGAAAATAATATACAAATCTTGATCCTTTCTGCATCTAATAAATGCCTCATCAGGCAAGACTAAATGCTCAGTAGGGTATCTGTTGGGTTCTTTGTCCTGCTGAAATGGCATGGAGTTCAGTGAGGCACCATTTCTCAAATATTTTTATTTCACAGGCAAGAGCTTTTCAACATGGGCAGAAAAAACACAGGTTAAGATTTTCAAGTATTCAGTCCTTTCAGAATGTTCTCATGTCATTCCAGCCCTGCCCAGTACATCTGCCAAAATGCATTTCTGTGGGACAAATCACAACATCTATAAAACCAGTTGACCAGAAAATCAGTATTTTTTTAATCATTGGAGGAATATAATTTTTCTAAGTAAAAAATAAGGAGAATATTAAGATTGATGCCGATTATAATTTTTTTTTAAAAAAAATCCTCCTTTGCTCTCATTGATCAGGATTCTGAGCACTGACTTTTTAAAATGGTTTTTTTATACCACCTGAACCTAATATATGCAGCACTGCAGTTGCATCAGACAAATCATGGCTCAAGGGAGTATCACAAACACCTCTGTGTAAGATGGGAAAGAATGATATTTTCCACCCATGTGGCAAACTGATGAAACATTTACACTGTATTAACACTAAGTCCAACTCCAAAAAGAAAAAGTTGAATTTACAGAAAAAAGGTATTTTGGAAAAGAAGTCTTCTTTTACATCAAAAGACAATATCATGCACTGATTTTCATTAACAAGACTATTTATTTTATGGGAAAAAGAAAAAAAAAGAGCAACTAGAAAATGCCCAAAGCACTTATATGGATGTATAAGTAATCAGTATATTAGAAATTCAGCTATAAATATCTGATTATGTTGACTGATCTCTAAAAAATATAAAAACTGCTAGCAATGACTTTAGTTCATAGTGCATGAGGGACTATCAGCTGTGCTCTTTCATTAGTGATTAGCTCCAAACTGATGTGTGCTTCACTTTTCTTGAGGATGTTGCTGTGTGGGTGTGACACATAGGCAGAGTGAAAGCTGCTTTGGCAAATAGTTAACAAACCAAAGATATACTGAAGGACATGTTATAATAAGCTGATTTTAGAATATAAGGTACCAGGATCCCAACTGGATTCACAAACAGTAAAGCCTCACTAATCAATGTCACTTTTTAACTACTAAATATATGTGCCAAGGCAAAATAGAGGGACTTACAGATCTGTGTAACTATAAAGGGTCATTTACACTAATCTCACTGAATTTCACTGTTTGACTCGAAATTCTTTGTATAAGTACTAGGTAAACCATTCAGTTTTAATCACTCCAAGGTGATAAAGTTTACAGTAAGCTGATACACTACAAACGACACCCATTTACATCTTGAATATAATGAAATGATAGTTTATCTACAGTGAACACTTGTGGTTATCTGACCAAAACAGGTCAAAGGTTGCAGGCATTTTCTCCTGAAATTACTCAGTGCTGCCTCTAATGACTGATAATTGAAAGCAGAGACTGGAAATATCAAATGTGGTAGGTGACAGATAAGCAACAGATTAATGCAAGTACTCTGTTACAGGACACTGAAAGGTCAGAGGCCCTAGGAATTAGCTATTGTGCTACTGTGAAAAGACAGACATCAAATAGCTGTTTATCTCATTCTTGCTCTTTTGTCTCTCATTCAAATTCCAGTATCATAGATGACACTGTTTTGAGTGACTCGCCTTTTACAAAATAAGGCAACAAATGTTTTGTAGGGTGTGTGGAA
Organism: Sterrhoptilus dennistouni; assembly: GCA_013397095.1. Classification (NCBI taxonomy): domain Eukaryota; kingdom Metazoa; phylum Chordata; class Aves; order Passeriformes; family Zosteropidae; genus Sterrhoptilus; species Sterrhoptilus dennistouni. The sequence goes on from VWZU01010897.1 coordinate 1,061,376, forward strand.
AGGTGAAAAGTGATTCTAGAGAAGCATACAGGGTTAAAAAAACTGCCAAAATAAAACAGCTATGCTAGGTGTAAATATTTTAATGAAGTGCATCTGAGAGAAGTTAAGGACATTCATCAGAATGTCATTCTCAGTTGAAAAGACACCAGATAACAGATACTAAAATATGTATTTTGATATTTTTAAGCTTTGTAACCTTTTTGGCTTGTAGAAAATGAATAACAATTTTAGAAAATGACTTTATCTGGGCAGGCATACCTTTAATCTTTTCACCCTGCAAGTCCTAAATATGTAAAATCTAGTTAATATTGAAATAAGTGCCAGCCATTTCATTCTGCTCATTGGCCTTTGAATGAAGATCACAATCTTCTGGAAAAGGTTTTAAATTAGGTGGACTTTTAAACTCCAAGAATGAAGAAAAATAACTTCCCAAAGTGGTGATTAAAAAACTAGAAAGCAGCAAACTATGGTTCTACTTCTCTAAGCACTACTGCATTACTAGGTTTATCTGTTTTTAGAATGATCTGAACTCAGGGAATCTATTTTGAGTTAGACATTGAATCGAAAAAAAATAGTCACCTGTTCTTAAATCATTGCTTTGGATACCAGAGATGGCTGCCTGATACAGTTAGTGGAGAGACAATTCTGTTTGTTAAGGGTCAATTGTCTGGTACCAGCCAGTAAACAGAACAAAGGAGTTTATTTACATTTACCCTTTAGTTCACTGCAGCTCCAGAAAATCAGACTGATAATAATTCTTGCTCAGTCAAAGGACAGTTCAATCCTTATCAGCTGATTTCAAAGACTGTCCCCAAACTGCCAGGATGCCAGTAGCCCAGCAATGAGACATCCTGAGCCATTCCACAGAAGAAATGCTGGGGTTGAGGGCCAAAATAAGAATGAACTAAGTTTTTGTTCCCACATCATCCCTGTAATATTTTTATTGACATTAGACATTTACCATTTATATTACCATAATGATTCAGTTGAGTGTTTTAACTACAAAACTTCGGAGTTATCCACCCCATTGCACGTTTTCCATTTAGGATGGAGAATTGTCACCTCAGAAATATGGTGGGATAGCTTGCACAACTAAAATGCAGCTAAAGATGGCTATAAACTCTTGAGAAGGCAAGGAAGGAGAGGCAGCCGTCTATATCAGGGAATGTTTGATTGCCTCTTTTGGTGACAACTGGATTGAATGTTTATAGGTAAGAATCAGTGGGAAGGCAAATGGTAGATATCCTGGTAGGAGTCTGTTACAGACTATTCAGCCAGGATGGTGAGGCAGATGAAAAGTACTGCAGGCAGCTGGGAGAAGTCTCCCAACTGCCAGCTCTCGTTCTCGTGGAGGACAAGAAGTCTGCTGGAAATAGAACACAGCAGAGAGAAAACAGTCTAGGAGGTTGCTGAAATGTGTGGAAGCAAAGTCCCTGACACAGCTGGTGAGGGATTCAACCAGGGTGGTGTCCTGCTGGACATGCTGCTAGTGAACAGAGAATGACTGGTGGGTGATGTGACAGCTGGACGCCTCTTGGGCACAGCAATCACAGAATTATGGAGTTCTAATAGAGTTTTTAATTCTTGAAGAAGTAAGGTAGGGAGCCAGCAGATCTGCTCCTTTGGAATTCCTAGGGGCCGACTTTGGCCTGTTTAGCAGGTTGGTCGGCAGAGTCCCTTGAGAGGCAGACCTGAAGGGCAAAGGAGCCCAGGAAGGATGAACATTCTCCAAGAGAGAAATCTGAAAGATCAGGAGCAGACTGTCTCCATGTGCCAAAAAAACAGCCAATGGGGAAGAGGAGCAGCCTGCCTGAACAAACAGCTTTGGCTGGAAGTCAGAAAAAAAAGGGGAGTTTATGCACCTTGGAAGAAGGGGCAGGAAATCAGAAGGACTGCAAGGATGTCATGAGGTTATGCGGAGAGAAAATTAGAAGGGGCAAAACCCAACTATAATGTAATCTGGGCACTGCCTTAAAACACAATAAAAAGGTTACTGTAAATACAGTAACAAATGGAGTGCTAAGGAGAATCTCTGTTCTGTTGGATGTGGGGAAAAAACAAAGGATGAAGAGAAGGCTGAGGTACTTCTTTGTTTCACTGTTTAATAGAGCTGGACCAGTCCTCTGAGTGCCAGCTCCCTGAGGTTGAAGACAGGTACAGGGAGCAGAATGAAGCCCTCAAAGTGGTGGGCTTGTCAGTGAATGATTAATACTTGGAGTCAATGATCTTAAAGGCCTTTCCCAATATAAATGATTCTATGATTCTGTGATATCTTACATAAAAAATGTAGGCAGAGGTTGAAAATAGGAATCCCCAAAATTACATTCCACACATACCCTATCTTAGACATGAAAGTCATTGTCAGAAACTTAATCTATGTTCAGATCCCCTTCCAGCTGGAGAAAAGCTATTTTCTTTATCAGTGAGGATTTTGCTTAATTAGAAAGGGCAAGTCTGGAACTTTTTTTTCTTTGCAACAGTTCTGATTTTTAAAAACTGATTTATTGCAGTACTTTTTATTTGAGCTTCTCTGCATTTGTTGTTATTATTATCTTGGTTGTATTAAAGTAAATATATTTACAGATGTGGTTTTGAAATAATGATATAAATTACTTTCACATGAAATATACTTTCTTTTCAAAACACAAAGAATAAAGTTTGATCAGTCATATGCAGAAGCTACATATACTGCTGTAAATTTAGGGCTATTTCACTAAATTCTTTATTTTTAAGTCAGCTACTGACATCAATGAGCAACATTTTCCTATTTTGTTTACCAGAATTAGAGGCAGTTTGAAAATTGATGAAATACTGTGCAGTTAGTGACAATTTTAATAAATGAAATATGATTTATTGAATCCAAATTTTTAGTGATAGAACATTCTTTCTATAAATGAACAGATTTAATGAACTGTATGAATTGCATTATAATTCAAATCAAAATAAAGTCAATGAAAAAACCTTCAACAATGGCAGCAGAATCTAGAGCAAGAAGGAAAAGAGAAAGCATAATAACAAAATCAAGCGAACCAAAAAATCCATTGCCTGTCTTTTTTGAAGCAAATATTTCACTTATTGGTTTTCTTTCTTTAACCCTTAAAAATGCATTTCAGTATCTCATTCTTTATAGAAAAAGAAAATGTTAGAATATATTAACGCATTTTAACCAAGCACTTAGTATTACATCTTTTGAGAACGTTCTTCTATTATTAAAATATTCATTTCTTCATTTTGTTATTGTAGCCAATGAGATCTCATAGATTTTTGCCAATTAACAAAACACACATTTCAAAAACTCCAAATAGTGTAAAGACTAAAATATTATTAAGGTGGACTTCCAAATTATATGATTTCTACTTTCTAATCCCCTCAAAATGAGCATGCAATGTTTTCACTTTACCATGTAAATAATGAAAGTTATACACCCATGCAGGAATATAAGTGAATATGTAAAAGGATTAGTTTCTTTTTTTTTTTTTTTTTTTAATGAATTATTGTAAGAATTAGAACCCGGTTAATAGTTAAAAGCTTCCAGCATTCACCATGAGAAGGAAAGAGTTCCCAGAAACCATGTAACAGTGCCTGCCAGCAACCTCTATAAGCAGGTACCTAAAGAAATGCCTCAATCAAAGAGGCATAACTGGTCTTGGCTTTCTCACACATAATCTCCCAGGTAATCTGGACACTATGAGATTACCCATGATACCTTCTTGTTACTTTACATTAAAATATGGAGTGAAATAGAAGTTTTAATGAAATTGCTGATCTTCATTCAATAGCCAGTGTTTTGTTAAAAATTTCATTGCTAAACATGTGTTATTCATTCAATTTACTCTTCTTCCAAGTCAAATGCATTTGCTTAACAAGTCAAAACAAGTGCTGCACTGCAGCTGGTACAATAATAATTAAATGCTGGAAGGCTTTCAGTTGTTGATACAAAATAAGTGGGAGAGCAACACCCTGCTTTTCTTATGCTGCTTTAAACCCGGCCAGTACTAGAGGAGAAGTAGACAAAGAGATCAAGTTTTAGAAGTGAACAGAACTTTGAGAGTCTAAGTTTGGGTATTATCACAATCCTAACACAAAAGATAGTTGGCAACTTGACACCTCAAAATCTCCTTTTTCTGATGGTTTTGAAGTATAATGCACTGTATCTTCCAACCTCACAAATGCAAACCTTTCACTCCAGTTGCTCAGCTTAGCATGAAGCACAACAAAAGATACAACTGGACATATGTGCAATTTCATTTTTAATAAGTAAAGACCCTGCTGTTCCTTTATTGTTTTAAGGCACACTGTATTACAAAGGCATTCCAATCACAAATACATATGTTAACCTAAATCTTCTAGATTTCTGATTGCATTCAGTTTCATCTAGTGATAAATCTTGAAAAATTCATCAAAGATCCCTCTATTACATAGTTCTATTATGTAATGCATAGATAAATTAACTAATCCTTACACCACCAAACCTCAGGTTGCTAATTTTGTCTGCTATTTTCAATGATGTCTATTTTGCCTCACCTTTGGCAAAGCCAGTAAATTTTGATACCATCTGTCAGTAGACTTCCATTTTTTTGCCTTGCATTTAATTTTGCTTTTCTATAATCACAGATCATCACAAAGAAAACTAACAATTATTGCCAGGTTTCTGACTGTGTGTGAAAGTCAGGATGTCAGATCAACACAACCTCAAGGTTAACAAATGACAGAAAAAAGATCCCCCTTGGGTTCAACTGCAACTGAATAGAAACAAAAGTTATACCTCTGGGATCCAATGGTCAGAAAATAGGTGTAAGTTATAACTGTTTTGACACTGTAAAAGTATACAGATGTAACATAACTTCTGAGGAGGGTGAAAGGGCATATATCATCATAGGGCAACTAGCAGGGGAGGAAAAGCTAAACATTAAAGTGCACTCTATCTTCTCACATCTCCTTAGTTTCTGCTCATGTTAACCCTCTGCACACTTCCAGCCAGAGGTGGCAAGTCACTCTACCATTTACCATTCACGCATGTTGTCTAATAAACTCCATCTATTTTCTTCTGTGAAATTTGTTGGAAATGCCTCCATGGAAGTTGTGTCTGCAGAGCAAACTGGATATGACTGGATAGGCAATATTTTCTGCTCACTCTGTGCTCACATCTGAGTATTTTAATATTAATACCATACCCATTAAACACTGATCAAACATTCCATAAAAACAGCCCAGCTGTAAAAGGATAAGGAAGGAAGCCCTCAAGAACATCTATCTCATTTAGAGAGTAAAAGTCTTCTTTACATATAAGAAATCAAAAAATTTCTGTAGACTATATGATAGACAGGATATTAAATACAGTTGCAAAAAATAACTGCACACAGGCTGTGTAATTAGTTATTATGTCAGCTTGGCTCAAATAAAATCAGAAGTCTTCTGATTTATACTTTGGTTGCACAAATGTATATTGGGCTAATCACTATACTGAGTCATCACCTTAAAATTGAAAATGTAGGGAGACTAAATGTCGTATTTTATAATCTGTTGGCCCTTGTTTTGAAGGTTTGTCCTGCACACTCTTGCTGTTGGCCACCAAGGAGAGCCTAAGCAGCGGTGCTGAGGAACAGAACAATGGGACCAGAAGCACAGCAGAGGCAGGCCCTCAGAGAGACTACAGTGGAGGCAAGCAGGAGGAAGACGAGGAGGAAGACCAGACAGGAGACTGGCCAGGGGTAGTGAGGAATGGCACTTTCAGACATCAGGTTTTAACAGCCAGTTTGGGACCTGGCTGTGGTTTTAACAGCTTGTTAATACTGATTCAAAATGTACCCTCTCCTCAGCAGTTCTGTCAGTCTAATCTGACCATGATTTATTCTCACAAAGATAATTTTACCCCCACATGGAATAAGTCCCCTCAACAAGAAGGAAAAATATTGTGGTTGGTTTTTTTTCCCTGAACGAAGTTTAAAACTTACCAAAGTTAATGATCATTTTGACCCTCTTTCTGGGCAGAAACTGACTGACTGTTAGTGAATAAAATACCTCTGGATTAGCCATCCAGAATTACACCTGCACTGCCAAAGGAAGGGAAAAATAACCTTCACAAACCATGTGAAGAGCTCAGATTAGCTCCAGGTAACATGACAGTAGGTCATGATCCCTCATGGTAGGTTCTTTTGTACTTGGGGAGAAAGACACAGGAGTCTCAAAATGACATAACAAGCAAGCAAATAATTTCCAAAGTAGAAAGAGTATGACATTTTGAGCATAGTACTGTTCATCCAACAATTGTCTGATGCAAGATCATCACTCCTATCCAAAAACCCCAATGATTGATGTCAATGTATATGAGAAGAGTAAGACTCCCCTTCTTTGTAGTTACTCTGTCACAGAGTCACAGAGGGGCTGCAGTTGGAGGGGACATGAGAAGGTCATCTGCTCCTAGAGCCACCTAGAGCTGCTTGCCCAGGACTGTGGACATGGTTGCAATATTTCTGCATTTTCAGTGAGACTGAAACTGAAGACTACACCTGAGACTGCATTCCTCATAGTCCTTACAGAGTTACTTACAAACACAATACCCAAGCTGATTGTAGAGGTATCTACAATCCCACTAGAGATGTAACACTTCTCTGGAATAGCAAAGACGATCTCCTGGAGCTTGTACTCTGCTGGGGTGATGTGCCCCACACAAAATTTATGAGCAGAAGGTAAGAATGAGCAGGGAGTGGGAACCTGGCCTGCAATCTTTTTGGTACAAGACCACTAAGAATATTTCACATGCATTTTGCAGCAGCTGATCAACCTTGGCTTTTGCCCACACTTGCGCTGAACCTGTGTTTCCACTAGATTTGGAAGTGACAACTGCTCTAATCTTTGGGGATAGGCTTAGTTTTTTTATGAAGTAAAAAATCCATTTGTCAATCTGGAAGTATCACAGTTTCGTCTTTTGGATACACACATTCATTCCCATTTTGATTAAAACGTGCTCCTTACCTGCAGACAAGGAGAAGCAGCATGATTTATGGGACTCTCTGGTAAATCTCAGTGATATAATGATGTAATGTTAGTGATATGTTAATAAAAGAAACTTCATTATGGTACAGCAGCAGATAGTAATGTAAACACAGCACAAACAGTTCATAACTTGTTTGGAAGCTGTGCCCATAGAGCCAAGATTTCACTTCATGAGTGTGCCTGTGTACCAATTCCAGTTCAGTGGTGAACACCTTTTAGACAAGGTCTCCTGTGCACACACGTGCTAATAAACACATCTTTTGTATTTTGCATTTATAAGGAATACATACAAATATGGAGGAGGAAGAACACAACTGCAGGGAAATCAGAATAATGGCAATATGCTGTTAATCTTAACGACATTACTCTCTCCATTCTTACCCAATGAATTGCAGCATGAACTTGAACTATTTCACCTCAAGATTAGCTCAGTTGTCCGGAGCATGGTGCTAATATGACCAAGGCTGGGGTTTCAATCCCCATATGGGCCATTCGCTTAAGAGTTGCACTTGATCCTCATGAGTCCCTTTCAACTATGAATATTCTGTGATCTGTATCTTATAATTTACTCCACAGCATCAATTGCCTCTGGATTTTGCATTAATACATACCTATATTTCTATAGAAAAATATATAAGTACACATATTTTATAAAATTGTAAATATATTTAAGATATACTTACTTAAATTAAAAAATTTGATATATCTAAAAATTATTATCCTTGTAAATGTGTTCTCATTATTATATACAGCCTCATTAAACATGATTATTAATTCAATAGTTGAAGAAATTATGAAAAAAAATTACCTTTTGAAGAACCATAGTTGATAGCTATAGGATATAATATAAAAGATAACCAAAGAACTAAAGGAAAGAAATAAATTTGTTCTGAAATAATAAGTAATTGCAAACTACTGTCATATACAATACTGTATAGTGTCAAATTATACCTCTCAAAATTCTGAAAAAGAAACCGATCCTTCCTGAAAGTCTTCATATTTAATTGTATATTTTCAGGTATACTTTCTATTGCTTAACACTCAAGAGGATTTAAAAACTATGATCTTTTGAATATATTGGTATGACATCCAGCAAATCTGTGTTTTATTTTTAGTCATATAGGCTTGTAATTTAAATCAATACACAAAAAAAATTTAACTATGTAAAAGCACTTGTGTTTAGTTGAACTATAGGTTTAACCTTTGGTACATGAAAGACAGTACAGAGTTTTAGCTTTCACAATAGTGTTCAGTTCACAGTGACAATCGTGGGCAGTACTGCATCAGCCGAAGCGCTCACAGCACAGCCCTAAGTAGCTTATCTTTTTTATCTAGAATTTGACTCATGCCGGATGATAAACCATTGCTATAAAGCCATAATGATGTGAAGTTAACCACTACAATCAATTTTTGTGGCACTTCATTCTACAATAAATCTATTTATTGCTGTTGTAATAAAACAAAATCAAAGATGTATTCTTTTGCCTTGCCTTAAAATTTTGGGAGTAGATTTTCACCTGGTAATGATAATTTATAGCTTGTATTCACTTTTTCCTTCATGTGTTTTAGGAAATAAAGTATACTACAAATTTGTGGAAAGTAAGCTATGGAATAACAACAGAAAAAGAAATATATATCATCCCTAGTGAGAAGTGATATGGTCAATGCCATGTGTTTCAAAAGCCATTGACTATATGAAAACTACTGTTAAATACGAAGTGCTTGAAGTAGCTTTCTGAGCCTTTAGAATGACCATTTTAAAGAACTGCAGCTCTTTCTGGATGTTGATTTGTTTTCATTTTTGTTTTTCTGCAGCTGCAGGGGATAATTGCTTCCCTTTAATGAAACCTTAAATGTTCTCATAAATCATCAATGCACAAAAAAAAATCTTGTAGAAACAAAATTATACAAGTCTTGAAAACCCATGGGAACTGGGAATTCTATGGAAGCATAAGAAACTGTGAAATTTTGGAAAACTACAGAGATAATATTTATGGAAACAGAGGCTACTGTCTTTTATATCATTAGATGTGAACTTCAGCCCTTGCAGTACTGTTAATATCTCACTCCTTTCTTGATCTCTTTGGAGAAACAGCCAAGCTGTTAGTCAGATAGGAGAAGTCCTTCTGAGAACAAAATAAAATTTTAAAAAAAAGTGTGATTTTATTCAAAGAAGTACCAACGATCCTAAATGGAAAAGGACTGGTTTAAGGATCTAATTTTTGCCATCGACTGGACAAGCCACAGCTCTTATTATTCTCACTATAAGATTACTCAGCACCTCATACCACTGAAAATTGCTGCTGTTTTAGTCTTCAGGTCTTTGGAGCAGATCCATAAACTCTCCTCCTTATTTCAAAATGTTACAACAGGATGTAATTAAGTACAATTAACAAGGAGGTCAAATGGTCATCTGATAAACACTGGTCCAAACAGGCAGCTTGAAAGGTCAGGGCCGCTAAAGCCACATAGTATTGATGGGAAAGAATATTATGATTTAAGGGGGAAAAAATTTCAGTGGCTAAAACTAAAGAGATTTACATGCTTTCTATATTACATACACAAAGCCATGCACACAGACTGATATGCATGCACACATGACTCAGAGAGACACAAACCTATATTCTGAGAACAAGAGCTAAGCTAGCCACACTTCCTCTCTTTATTACACCAAAACACAAATCTCAGTTTTGGTGCTTAAATTCCAGTGCCTCTTTTTCATTTTCATTATTTTGTAATCTGTCTATTTTAAGAACAGAAATCTCGTTGCCCTTGTAGGAGAGTATTTTAGTCCTTTCTAAAATAACATTTGAGATCACCATGATGAAATACAAGGTGTTGTGAGGCTTTTAGAAGCAAAATATTTTAGGGAGCACACAGCCAGAGTAAAACAAAGCTTCACAATAAGAAGCTATACCAACTGCAAATCTGCAACTTCAAAGAATGACAATGCACAGAAGAGAAAATGAAGGCAGGAGTATTTGCCCATCCTCATTTTATGGACTAGAAAACAGAAGTACACGGTTTTCATTCTCTATCTGCAGCTCTTCAGGATTTTTCTATTAGATTGCTCTGACATTTCACTCTCTGACTCGGCTGGGGGTGGGAATGACTCACTGCAAAACCTTTGCACACATTTAATTTTCATGTATGAGGCAGCAAGGTAACCTGGTCAGGAGCAGCAGATTAACCTTCGGGATCACTAGCATGTTATGACTTGTAGTTTTTTGACAAATATTCCAGCTGAGCTAATCTTGGGAACAACCTCCCAAGAGCTATGTTCCTTCTGGACCTCCACCATCATAAATCAACCCAAAGACTACAGCTGCTGTGGGCTTGTACACTGGGCTTGGGCTTGCTTCCACAGCGATATCATCCACACTACTGTTCTCCCACTCTTTCAGTTTTTCAGATAGAAAACTGTGCCACCAGAATCCTGTGGCTCTAGGGACCGGATGCCATCAGATACCATCTGCCCAATACCCCAGAATCAGAGTCCCTGCTCATTCAGTGTCCCTGCTCCTTCAGTGTCCCTGCTCCTTCTTTTTCTCAGACCTAGAACAAAACACCTAGAACACATATTTTTTCCAGAATTTCGTTCTTTGTTAGAACAGAATTTAACACCTCTACACCCAAAAATGTTGCCATTCACAATTGAAAAAGTCCAATAAAATTAGTTTTTAAAATTATTTTGCAGTATCGTATAGGTACATACCCCATGTGTATTTCCCCTCCATTTTTAAAAAAAAAAATGTTTTAAATGGATATGCCTAGCCAAATTGCTCTTAATTGACAATAATTACTCTGGAATAGCGGTACAGCATACCAGATCATATTAATTTAACTTCATCAATTTGGCTACAGTCAAATACCTATGGATTAACACAACAATAATTTCATCTAATTGACCCAGTCAAGAATCATCGCAGTTGCAAAAGACCTTATGATTCTCATGGAGTCTGAATAAGTAATATTGTTAAGCCAGGTAAAGATAAACCTTATAGAAATTTCAGTTGTTCAGATTTCTTCCTCATCCTGATTCTCCTTGAAAAAGAGAATTATGTGGAATTTTGCTTCTGCTAAGTAACTGGTTATTAGCTACAGGTACATATCATGAACCAGCACTAGCTCTCCTGGTTAGTCTTCTAGGTTCTGACTCATTAATGATTTTTGCCTCAGTTTGCCTTGAATTACAGTGGGAAAAAAGGTAGTACCACATTTTGGTGAGGTACCACATGTGTCGCATGTATCGCATGTGTATTGAGTGGTATAGTAGTGATTAATAAAACCAGGTTCTTGATCTATTGCACCACAATAATTTCTCAAAAAGAGCTGGGAACTAAACACTTAAATGCATCTCTCAATAATTGACAAATTTCTGAGTGGAGAGATGAGCTATAAAATCTTTCCTGTTCTACTTATATTACAGTCATATTTTGTATAGAAACAAATTGATAATTCAGTACAAAACACAAACCAGCTCTTGCTTGGTGTACCCCACCCACAAACTTAAATAATGTAGTTGTCAGGGTTGACAAGTTCTGCCTGCTGTAGCATTTCTGTGTTTTATAGGAAATTTTAACCAGGGGTGTTATTTTAAGAGATGAGCAAATGGGGAAACCCCATGGCCTAGCCAATAAATATGAACTTTAGGTGCAATGGAGCACTCATAAATATGACTCAGAACAAGGGGATTCATTGTTTCTCCTGACCCCTCTTAGCTGCTCCTCTGATCTCAACCTCTGTGTGCGTCATGGCAGCCCTCATCCTTTAACCTGCGGTTTTTAAAAGCAGCTCCTAAGTTATTTATGGCTGCAAATGTTAGTAGCCCGTCTGTGTACTCCCGGCACACACATACCGGAGGGTGGGGGGAGCTGCATTTTGTTTTGCAAGGATGAAAAGTTTTGCCTGGGAAGCCAAGTGCCTGGGGAGGCTGAGGTAGCTGCTCTTCCACAAGGGAATCAGAGGAAAAGTGCTCCCTTCACCTTCAAGGTTCACTCAGAGAAGAAACCAACACCTGCACTAATTTTGCTTTTCTTCGGTACACTGTCTATCTTTATCATGCTCTTTGCTTTTCTTCATCTGCATTCACCTTCTCCCTACCACAATGAACTTCCACTTTTGTAATTCTACTGGCATGGGAAATGCTCTCAGTGCTGCAACATCACCCTCCGTGTGAGGCACAGAGGAGTAGGTCTAAATCTTCCATCAATTTCTGCAGAGACTGTTTCTCTGTTGTGAACCTTTCCCATGCCCAGCAGGTCTGCATCCAGCCCTGCATGTTGGTTGTTGCCTACTGAGAAGAGAGATGTCCTCCTTCTAAAGCCCAGCCTGTGCTTTGCTGTTTTCTGTCATGTCGCCTGGTCTCACCACTTCTCAGTCTTTAATCCCTTCTACAGCCAAATGCCACTGACATAAAACTAAAGTTCAGTGACCCTGCCTAGGCAGCAGGGGTTAGAGACAAGGGAAAGGACAAGGAGGAGAGGATAGGGAAAAGTGTGGGAAATAATTAAAAAGTCTGGTAGCAGCCAGAGCTCTCCTGAAGCCCTGGGGAGCCTTTCTTTTGCTAGAGGCTGCAATTGGCACTTCATAAACTGTTCATTCTCAGCTATGTGGAAACACCAGATGACACCTAGAATGATCAGACTGCAATCAATCAATTTTTTCCAAATTGTATTAGTTTGTGGGCCTATGAAAGCAAGCTGAAAGGAACTACTGTGGCTAAAAAGAAAAGAAAAAGTAACTGCCTCTGTCATAATTACCCCCATAACTTAGGCAGTAAGTAGGCAGGTAGCCATGGTAAAATTCTCTGCATAATTTAACATTCAGAGAAAATAATAATAGGAGCAGTAAGTGCAAAGTTGTCCAGTTATCTAAGAAAACAACGCAGAGTTTAGGGAGAGAACCAAGAGGCTCTCCATCCAATCCATGGCAGGATTCCTTCCCTAATACTCTCCACACAGAGATGTCTCCACAAGCCTTCCTCTTTCTCTTTCATGGTTAGCCAGAATCACTGCCAGATTGTGTTTTCCTGGGAAAATATGCACTGTACAATACATACAATCCCCCAAACCCCACCCAAAGTCTGTGTTTAGTCTGGAAAGGAACACTTTCTAAAGAAGAAGCGGAACTGGGTCAGCCGTTCTTCCCAATGGGAAAAATATTAATAATAATATATATTTTTAGATATCCATACATATACATAGCTTTTCACCATGCACGTCTAACCATCTGCTAAATAAGTTTCTCTTTAGTTATCTGCAATTTCTTTCAAACCTGTCAGCAAGGAGAGTCAGACAGTTTTATACCCCAGTTAATGGAGAGCTTGACATTTCTTTGGCTGGGTAGATACAATAATTTACTTGGATTTAAAGTGTTAACTTTGGCAAAAAAATTAATTGACAGTTATAAAAACATTATTTTGATGATATTTATGGATCACACAGACCTATTTTGAGGTAGAGCTATATAGTTCCTAAGATCCATATAACATGAGAGATTTCAAAAGAAATATAAAATATTTCTATATAAAACAACAAACACAGTGTAATTCAAAAAAGGGATAAGGAGAACATTTCTTGCTAAATCTAAAAGCAATCTCTAAAACCTGCTTTGTCATTGCACAAAAATTGGCTAAAATTCTAATGAATTGCAAGTATTGGATGAGCATTTTTAACTCATGTCATCCTGTGAGTAAAGTCCTTTTGTTCTAGAAACAAATAAAATTCTGTTGCCAAGAGTTGTCTTAGTATTTAATTTGATCTTAGAAAACTATTTCATAATTCATGGTTATTTCTAATGCCCGACTGTGTCAGGTCACAAGAAATTCATTCTATTTACTGACTGGGTGACAAAACTTTAATAAAGGGAAAAAAAGTCTTAGGATTTCAAGATGTCAAGTGATGTCTACTTCAGATGAAAATTAAGTGAGTCCTGCTTGATCCAATTTGCTCCAAATGTTATGTAAAACAGTGAAAAATGGCACCTTATTGTCTTGGGGTTGCCATTGAATAAAAGCTTCACAAACATTTTCTCATTTTTTTCTCAGTATTGATCCAATTGCACAATTAAAGACATGGGGTCTATTTGCTGTTTAACAAGTTTTATCTCTATAACAGCATCCCTCTGTTCAAGGCAAGATAATAGCGCTCTTTCCATCGCTTCAGCTAAGGCTGTGTCAATATTTTCATTAGAAGCCTGCGTTTATATACTAAAATTGTACCACAGCCAAAGAAATTCACGTACGGTTAAAATTAAGACAGCAACCTCTGAAATCCTGTGGAAAAGAAAGAAACTGTGCTCATTCCTAAGCTTTTGGAGAGAAGTTAATGATCCTGAGACTTTTTTGCCTGTATCCTTCAAACCCCTTCCTCAGCTCCTGGCATTTTATAGCTTAGCACTCCATATTCCTCGCTGATGATATGTTAGCTGTGAGTGGAAGGTTGTAGAAACTGAATTAGTTTAATTTAAGAAACGAGCTACTATGTATGCTCAGGGTCTGATTGCAGTAAGGAATCCTTTCTTTTTCATGCGTAACAAAAATATATTTGTACAGGTATTTGGTGTGGATTGACGTACTATAGGTTTCTCAAAGTAGCTGTAAAATTTGTTCTATGCCATGTTAGTATTCTCCAATGAATACAATGGGCTATCAATCTTTTGAATTTATGTATTTGCTTAGTGATTCAGGTTTTAAAGAAGAATATAATCTGTAAAACAGTGTTCAAAGTTGGGATAGAGATGCTGGAGAAATATGAACAGTTGTCTGTGCCTCAGACAAAATTTCCATTGATTTCAGTGTCTGGTTTGACAACTGAACACAGCGCGTGTGGTTTCAAAATTATTCTAAGATTGTGCAATCATTCCCATTGTCTGTGAAGATGAAAAAATGGGGCGTACTATTTTACTGTTTTCTGGGGTGTACTGTTCACTTTAAAAATCTCAGTAATTACTGTATCCCTCTTAGCACGTGTATGTCAGGGTCACAAATTTTATTGTGATCTTCACATTCAAGTTTTTGAAATTAATTTTATATGCTAAAAAAGAAGACATAACAGAAAACCACAAAAGCAGATACATATCCCCCATTTTATGAAAGGTTCATATCAATTAACAGGAAAATATGAAGAAAGAAAATAGATTTGCTTCGCAAATGAAACTATCTGTTAGGAGAAAAATTAGCACCTTGCAAAAAATTAAAATACTGATCTTTTGAATGGCATGAGAAGGAACACCTAAGTACAGCGGATTTAACGATAACTGATGGTAATGGAAAAATCAGTATTTGAAACATTTAAATGTACTTTACAAAAGTTCTGCTGTCTTTTCAAGCCTCATCCATGTAAATCTATTTTACTCAATACCCCTCCTTTTGTAAAAGGTGAAGAGTGGAAACACTAACATTAATCTTTAAAAAGTCCTTCTCTAGCTAAATTTTGAGTGAACAAAAAGTGAGTTGGACTGCGTAAGTATTATATGCCTGTTCTCTGGGGAACAGGGTATCCTATATATGTCATTTTGGGAGACCAGCCAAAAAGAAGATGCCAGAACTCTAAAGAGTCGGAGCTATGCAATAATATAATAAAATATTATAATAGGATAAAAAAAATTCAGTCAGGAAAAAAAAAATCTGAATTTGAAGGTGATATAATCAGATCTTTGAAAACCCCGATGTGTTTAGTGGAGGATTTATTCTTTGACTGCTGGACCAAACCCAATTAACTCCTCTGTTACACTCATCAATATTTATGGAGAGTTGCCAATGTACACAATCTTATACAAAACACAGGACAAGACATAGTCTCTGTCCCATTGTATCTTTCAAGAAAGAAAGAGATGGAAATTCTGATATAAATTCCAGTAGAAAGAGCAGGTATTTACAATTTTAACTTCAGGAGAAAAAAATGCATTCTTATTTTTCTCCCTGGTTGCTTGATAGAATTTTGATTGAAATTAGAAATTTATTTTCTAAATTTGTTTTTGAAAATGAGGTATTTGCAGCTCTGACAGGCTGAGGTTTTAATCAAAATTAGCATATAAACTTAAATTTTTATTCTTTAATATAAAATTATTTGCTTTTTGTCTATTTTTCTTTACTTTTTAATCTCATTCAGTCTTATCAATTCTTATGCCTAATAGTTTCTATCCAATATCTCAGCTACATATTTCGTGTTTCAATATATACATCTTAACTGGTACAACTATATACAAAATTTTCAATTTAAAATATCATGATGATTAATAGAGTTTTATAATTACATATTATGTAATTAATGGTGTGCAAGTATGAACATGGTGAATACTATTTTCAGAGCAGATTTATTTACTGTAAGTTGACTGGGACTTCAATTCTAAATCCATTTGAGTTATTACTGTGCTGCATTAGCATTTATTGATTTTAAGGTACAGCATTAGCGTTCACTTATCACTGCATATTTTTCCCCATTCTCCATTAAAAGAGCTTGCCCTCATCTGTCACAATCTCATACTGAATAAATCAAATAAAATGATTACTTGTTTCCATGATTTATTTCATTTTTATGTTAATTATACTGAAACATTAGATTGTTTAATAAAAATGTTGAAGTTAATCTATATTGGTCATCAATATTTTTTACGCATTTTACACTGTGGATTGTGTGATATACCACAATGTCCAACTTGTATGGAAGGGTATTTAAAGTGAATTAGGATTTAAACTAACTTAGAGCTGAGACACATTTTAACTTTTCAGATGCCAAATTAAACCTGATATTTACGCAGTACTTTGTTATAGGCAAATGGCATCTATTAATATTAATCACTAGAAAAATACAGCATCTTAGCCACAGTTTTCACAGTTTTGAAACATAAGATAAGTTTTAGCTTTTCAGAATTATTTTCTTAAGACAACACTGGCATCCAAAAAAACAAGACAAATATTAGAAAATTCCTACCCAAGGTACAACACTCAGGGGAAACCTGAGTTCTTCAAGAGAAGATTTTTGTCTAGGAAAGCACAGTAGGATCAGCCAAGGACATATGTGACACTGAAACTTCAAAGACTTCTGCTCATTCACTGCAAGAAGTACTATTGTAATCAAAGACATTTCTGAAATCAAAGCCAAGGTTCTATGTACATAGTCCTCAGGAACGCTGATGGAATGGACCCTGATATATTTACAGACGTTACTTCTTAGGACACACAAGGAGAATTCCTGCAGGATCGGTGCCTTGACTTATGCTAAGGATAAGAACATTTTTGATTTTTCTGTTTAACTTTGCTATTTTAAAATCAGCTGACTCCAGATACTCTGGGTAAATCAAGGCATACAATGTTAATTTAAAAGTAATACATGAGCAATATACAACTGTTTCTTAATGATAAGGAGCACGTATTCTGAAAACAGATTTCATTTCTTTCCTAACCTGCTATTTCCGGAGCAAAAGCAACAAGCAAATCTATTTAGAGGTGTGGACATCTGTTACTCTTAAGGAAAAATACCTCAGACTTGAACACCTCCTTGTCAGCCAAAAAATTGATGAAAAGTGATTTTGTTATTACGGCAAAAAAACTCTAGATTGTAACTTTCCCAGAATTTTAGTATTTGGAGTATTCATATTTACTGAAAACCTGGTAGACAAAAAGGCATAGAATGTGTGTGTTAAAATGAAGGTATTTTGGAATATGCACCACTGCTAGAAAGTTTCTAAAGTATTACCCTGGGAAACAATAGTGCATCAGAATTTGTACCAGCTTATTATGAAACTTCAAGTTTTCAGTTAAATCTCTTGCTATTCAGGTCCAGTGAAAAGTGGCTTTTTTAGCCAAATTTATGAGTGCTGCAGCCTTTGAAATACTTATAAAAATACTAAAATAATTTCATGAATTATTTACATCTTTCTAGATAAGTTTTAAGTTGCATTTTAGTAAAGAAATCTGTAACTGTTTTTTTTTCTACAATGTAACTGGCAAGCATGTTTATTATACTCAGAAACCAATATAATTTAGTTTTATCAGGTTTTGTATCTGAATTTATATAATTTTCAAAAGCATTCCTTGCTTGCATGTTTCTAGTGTTTAATACTCTACTTGTCATTTAATTTATTTATGACAGAGAAAATAAGAACCATTGTAGATTCTGAGCACCATAGCAGTATAATAAAACACAGCCTGTTGCTATTAAATAGAAATAACAAAGCAACAGCAACAGATTATTTAAAATCCAGCCATCCAACTGAAAAGATAATAAAACTCTGAAACTCTGACTCTTAACAAAAGAAAAATACCCCACTAAATAACCTAAGAATCTTTTTTTTTAATGGTTTAACTTTTCCCTTTTCATACCTTTCTAGCTTTAAAATATTAACAACTGATGTTTGTTCATATGTAAGCTTTAAGGAAAACACTGAGGGAAATAACTGAGCAATAGGCATAAGTGTTTGATTTTTAGAGATTTTTTTAAAAAAGGAGTTAGTTGGCCTAAGGCTAGAATTTTCATTACATCAATGAAAGAAAGAAAACAGAAGCCAGCAGAGGGAAGTTATAGAAACTGACTTTATATAAACAGTGAGAAAAATCTTTTTTCCACGGCCACCTACAATGTAGCTACTTTACCATCCATATGATTTTTCTTTTACCAGTGGCACAGCAGCCTGGGCCCCACCCTGCCGTTTTAGGACAGGTTACAGTTTGGCTGAAAGGTTTGCCCTTCACAAGATCAGGCTAACAGTTTTTCAGAGAGAGCAAAAACAAAAAATATTTCCACCTACCTAAATTGACAAAGCTCATGACCATGTCAGCATCATTCAGAAAGTTGGTGTCGTGCAGGCTGGCTAAGGGAGGATTCTGTGTGGTCAGGGGGGTCATGCGAGATAATTGTATTCTCCTCGAATATCCATTTGGAGAGGCAGGGTATCCTTTCCGTATCCCTCTGCTCTCCCCTGCCATTGATCCCTTTAGTGAATACTCCAGCTCCTCAGAATCCTCTTCATTTGTCATGGCATTATACAGGTCCAGCATGAAAAGGGGTGCAGAAGAAGCCTGCTTTCCTGGTGAAAATGGTCTGGGTCTGTGAGGTAAACCCAGGATAGAGAGAATCTCTCTCTGAATCTCCCTTCTCTCATGGTTCCGCAGCCTCCTGTAAATAAAACTCGAATGGACATGATTGTCTAAACCTCCCTGTGCATGACCCACCAGAACCCAGCAATTCCAGAGCAAGCCCACGAAAGCTTTGAGCACAGTTAGGTTCATCTTTGAAAAGAAAAAGAACAAGTTTAAAAAAAACCAAAAAAAACCAACAAACTTTTCTCCTACTTGTTCTGAGTTCCTATGAGGTCTGCTTTCCCAGTAGCTGAAAAACAAAATTTACCTATTCTTCATGTCAATGTCATCTCTAATCGTAACATCGTAACATCTTTGGTGATTCCTCTCCCCCCACCCTGTTTAAATATTATGGAATGTGTCAGGTTGCAGTTATTTCTAAGAAAGCTGAAATTCAGACTTCCAATTTTCCACTGTTGTTATCGTTTTTTCTGCATTTATGGAGCAGAAGACCAGTATTTTGTCAGCTGACCTAGGCATTCCTATATAAACCTTAGATAACCAGGTCTTTGGTGGGGAGCTGTATTAGCAAGAGATGTTCTTCTGACACATTGTAGTTCCCAGAGTTATCTTCCCTCGTTATTCTGAGTTCTTCGTACACCTTGCGCTCTTCCCAAGATAAAATCCTGAGTCACAGATTTGTCTTGATCTGTACCTTGGTGGTGTAACACATATTTGTCCAGCAGCCTGGAGATAACTTTAACATCTTTTGAATCGCTTGAGTGTAAAGTAATTCTAAAGCATGTACTAATCAAATTAATGTGTTGCCATGAATTTACTTGCAAAAAATAACCTTCTGTAAATCCATTCAACCCTTTTCAGCTTCTGAACTGTTATTTCCAACTGTAGCAGGCACAAATATAACAGCTCTCTTCAAGAGAGATCTAAAGACTAATGTAAGCACAACCCTGCTGGGAAAGAAGAGGCTTCTCATTGTAATTTGAAACGGGTATAGCGAAAAAGTCCTTAACCCTTCTCTTGCCAGATAGAGCTTTAAAGCTCTCCCTGGTCTCTCCAATTTACAGTAATATACCTAATTTTGGCCATTGGCTGTTTTTTTTCTTAACAGCTTGCACTGTTAATCAATTCTAAATTTAACATTTTTAGGATATATAGATGGCATAATATGGAAGCTCTTGTGAGCCTCCTTACAAGTCCATGGTTTAGTAAACCTGCGTAGGAAATTCTCATAACAGACAAAAATAGCATCTCACTAAATCAAGAAAAGTTTATGTGTTATGCAAATTTAGCAAACAAAGGTGACCTTTTTAGTAAACTCTGTAGGAAATTTTGTCAGTGAGGCTTGATTCACTCTTTTCTCAAAATGGGAATGTTGGGAATGCAAGCTGAATGAAAACAAATTTATTCAGCAAGCAAGATTTCAAATTGTGCACAGCCAATGCTGTAATTATGGTTATAGCCACAACTTTCATAAACTGTAATTTGCAATGATAATTTATTCAAAGAATATTTTTACTCATAAATTGCTATACTACTTTTCACAGTAAATATGAAAAGCTAAGATTTAATCCCATAGCCTGTTATTAACTCAAGAAGGAAAAAGTATAACTGAAGAAATAAGAATATTAAATAGATTTTAAAGCTGCTGCTCAAGTTGAGGTTTAGTGTAGAATTTTTTGACAGCCAATAGCTGGTATTTTCCCCTTGCTAAAACAAAATCACTGTGTCAAATTTCATTCTGCTCAGATTATTGGTGGTCATTTTCCTTGCTGCTAAAATTTGCCTTTAGCCTTCAGGAGACTTTACTTTGATGTAGAAAAAAGGGACAAAAAGGGTTTTCTGTCAACATGAAATTAAGGGAAAATCTAGGTATATAAAATCCGTCCCTTTGGATTTTCCTTTACATGACACCTACTCAGCAAATCACACAGTCCTTGAGTAAACTTAGGGGTGTGACAGCAAGTATAGTCACACCCTAAGAAGCCAGGAACAATTTATCTAGTATATTAAGCACAAATAAGCTTTACAATCTAGTCCGGCCATCACCTAAATAAAGCTGATTCTCTCTCATAAATCAGCACATGCAATGAACAATGCTTCTCCCAAGAAAGGATTTATGTCATGCTAGACCTGCTGAATTGGCACTAAAATTAGGAAGATATTTAGCAAAAGTCTTGATCTCCTTAGCAGAAGAGCAACCACAATAAGAACACATTTTCTTTTCTCACTAAGGTGTACCTTTAAAATCTATTTGTTAAAAGAAAAGTATTATTTCCTGGTTTCCTGGTTCTTTTCACTTGCTCTGCTCAGTCAGTTGCAATGATACACGAGACTTTACCATACATATGTCTTTTCTGAATCTGGCCAACGCATATCCTGCAAAAAGATTTCTTCCTCTTTTCCAGTAATATATTTCATTTTTCCCCTGAACATTCATAAAAGCCATTGGATTGATTGCTCAGAGGATTTAAGTCCTCAGCCCATCAGTTTGTCCAGCAACAGAAATTTTCTATATTATGTTACTAGACTGTCCCATATTAAGTAAATTTTTTTCATTAAAAAAGCAAAAAATTCCTTTAAATTCAAGGATATTTTTATGTAGATAGAAAAGTTTCCAGACAGAAATTAAATAAGAACACATCAAAACCAGTAATCATATGTTTGATGAAAAGAGCTCCTGTTATATTTTTATTGAGCCACAACCAAACAAGCAGCATAAATACAAAATATTTATTTTACAATACCTTGCACTACACTGAGGCACCAAATGTCCTGGACTAGAACACACAAATAATTTATAAAAAGTTTTTATTAATGTAAGCACAATGTCCTTGTGCCTAAGCCTATATTCCATTCTTAACATGGGTATTTCATAGAGTGCAGACACAGCTCTAAAACCGAAAGTCTTTGCTGATAAAGGGAAAGGTGTCTGTAATCGCTGATAGACCCCATTTTGCATTTCCAATATGAAACAATGAACTTCTAAAGAAAAAATACCATGTACAATTTCAGCATGTCAAGATATACACAGATAGACTTCTTTCTTCCCCAGACACTAAACCTGGTAGCAACATAAGAAATCACCTGAACAGCCTGTACCCAACCTTTTGAAAATAAAAGGAAGACTAAAATGACTCCAGAAGTGAGCTCCCCTTAGGGATAGATGTCTGACAGAGGAGCACCTGGAGAGCAGGGACTCAGAGGCAGGAAAGCAGCACAGCACCGTGCAGGCACCTTGGCAGTACAAGATAGGAAACAGCTGCATGAATTTCTTAAACAATGTGGCATGTATGCACATGATGAGTAAATTCAGAGCTCATTATGTTTGTACTAATCTAAACAATGTTAGAGAAAATATCGTAAGGGAAGTAATGAAACCTGGGAATCCAGATCTTGCCAATCTTGAATTCCAATGGATCACCATTCACTATAAAGGTGAAAAAAATTATACCAGCACACCACTGTAATCACTGAAGCTAGAAGTAGCTTTGTGGACAAATTTTTACCCATGCTAAAAATCAGTGGATGGCTACTCAATGCAGAATTCCTTTGGTTCTCAATGTCACATCAACAGAGGGTGATTCTCCACAGCAATGATTCTCCGCAACTGTTTGGCAAATTTCGCTAAAATGCAGACCCTGTTCAAGACATTTGCAGTTTAAATCTGAAAACTATGCATGCACACAGAATGATTCTGATGGCCCTTTCACCCCTTAACAGCCAGCTGAATTTGTCATTCAGATAAATATAATGTATAAACAGATGATCCAGCATTAAAAATGTTTAAGTCTGTTCTTATTACCTCCCTTCAAGGCTATTGCAGCAAAAGGTATGTGGAGAAAGACTCCCATAAAAAGTTTTCATGAGAGCTGGAGAATAATTAGTTGCTAAAGCTGCAGATTCCCCAGCAAAAAGAAAGCACATAGTCTGGACATCTCCTGAGGGAGAAATGTGACACGGAGACCATAATTTGTCAAACCTGTTATACTACCTGTTATCCAATTCAGATTTACTGGTGGTATGGACTGCATAAGGTGTACACTTGAGACTTTGGACATAAGTATGCACACAACAAAATGCTCCAAATGTCCAATCAAAAAACCTCGTATGACAAATTTCACTCACTTTTTTATTTTATTGAGTTGGATGTTGTATGACAGATGTATTCTTACATAGCTTACATTAGCTGTTAACATAAGAATGAAGCACAAACATATTTTTCTTCATCATTGAGAGACATGTCTTCTCATGCAAAGATAATTCCATTTGTAATGGGCATATTGTGAAAACTGGTAGAATTATCTGCAGAAATCGGCAGCTGAGGCATAAATTAACTATGATGTTTTTAAACTCCTTCTATTCGGAGTATTATTTATTTGTAGAGAGAGAGCACACTTCCATTTTATGCTACAGCAAGAGGAGTCCGTTGCAAAATAACACTTACTATGTGGACGTGTTCAATACTTCGATTACAGTGTTATTTATTCAGTTACCAACCAAGTTTCCTGTAGCAAATGAGTTTTTCATCCAGGTATTCAAAAGCACAGCCAAAATCACAAATCAGCCTAGGAGGTAAGTCATCAAGCATTTTATAGATGGCATTTAATAGAACACTTTGTTTAAAATTTACAGAAAGGGTCCAGCTTTAAGTACAATAATTTGTGAAGTTTGTTCTATTCACAGTACATACACAATGTTGTAAAACTATCAGCACAGAATACTCCACAGCATTAAAATTATACTTTTCTTTGACATTATGAAAATTGAGAAACATAATTTTGCAATCTGCCTGAGGACTTTTTAGAAACTTATTGTTATCAAGGACTGGGAAATAAAAAATCTTGTTACATACATACACTTCAGAAATGAGAACAACAAAATATCCAATTAATAATATTATTCAACATCACAGTGCTATCATTTGCATAATTCTAAAAACCCAAAAACCTCCCAGAAATCCCCTTCGGTTTACAATATACCCCTAATTGTCTTAAAGAAAAAAAAAAAAGGAATTGCGCTGAAGCAAATACAAAACACTTGGACAAAAGCAGCAACATTTGTAAGTAGTAAAACATTTTTAAAGAAGATTATTCTTGGCTCAGCTTGTAGAAGGGTTTATTGTGCCCCAGCTGCAGACTGGTACCTGCTGGTCTCCTTGTTCTCTGGCTGCAGCACGGCCAGAAATATCTTGTGCTATTCCCAGGCTGATTGAAGCACTTTTCCAGGGAACTTCTTCTGCCTCTTGCTGAAGTTCTTTTTATTTTCAACTATAGATTCATACAGGAATTAATTTCTAAACAGATGCCTTCTAGGTAGCTGCAGTGCACTATTGTTCATATCGTGAAATACTCTACCTATCTAAATATAGGAATTATTTCTTCCCTTGAGCATTTTGCTACTCTGTTTCATAGCCGTGGCTTTAGCACCTCTACTGGCAATGAGATAGCGCAGCAGTCTCTTAATCTCTCTCTAAATTAGTTTGGGGGGTTTTATACCATTTTCCTGTGCTTCATTTTATACACACTCTCCCTCTCTTCCCAGTACTTTCTCCTATTACATCTCTCTGCATTTAGTCTGCTACTTGAATGTGCTGCCTCTGATCCCACATGGACTTTTCTTTTCAGCTTTCTAAACTTTAAATCTTTTTTCCCCACCATCTCCATTTTCACATTTCTTCTTTCCCTCCCCACGTATCTGTAGACAGATGTTATTTTCTTCTTTTTAAATTACTTCCTTTGTTTAGTAAAGTTTCCCCTTTTGTAAGAGATCAGCTGGCCTCTCAGGCAGTAAAAAAGGAGCTGCTGCTCCAGTACTTTCAATTGAAAGTGATCACTACCATGAATCACACAATCCTTGAGAGACTAGTAATCTCCTGCTGTTGGAGCTGGATTGTGAAAGAAAAAGATGTCCATGGTACAACTGCTAGACTATGTACACCCTAAAATCTTTGGTATGTGCTAATTGATTTTTCTACATAGAATCATAGAATAATTTATGTTGGAAAAGAAGTCTAAGATGATCAAGTCCAACCATTAACCCAGTACTGCCAGGTCCACCACTCAACTATGTCCTGAAGCGCCACATCTATGTCTTTTAAATACCTCCAGGGATGGCATCTCAGCCATTTCCCTGGGACAGGCTCTTTCACTGATTGACAATCCATTCTGTGAAGAATTTTTTTTATCTAACCTTCCCCTGGTGCAACTTGAGGCCACTTCCCCTTGTCCTGTCACTTATTACTTGGAAGAAGAGATAGAACCCCTACTTCACTAACCCCTCCTTTCAGGTAGTTGAAGAGAGCAATGAGGTCTCCCCTGAGCCTCTTCTTCCTCAGGCTAAGGAACCCCAGCTCCCTCAGATGCTCCTCATAAGATTTGTGCTCCAGGCCTTTCACCAGTTTCATTGCCCTTCTCTCCAGTCTGGCCTAGAACTGGACCCAGCACTTGAGGTGTGACCTCTCCAGTGCTAAGTACAGAGGGACAATCCCTGGCCTGGTCCTGCTGGCCACACTATTGCTGACACAGCCTAGGATGCCACTGGCCTTCCTGGCCACCTGGGCATACACACTGGCTCATAATCAGCCAAATGTAAACCAGCACCCCCAGGTTTTCCACTGAGCAGACTTCCAGCCCCTCAGCCCCCAGCCTGAATTTCTGCATGGGGTTGTTGTGACCCAAATGTAGGACTCAACACTTGGCCATATTGAACCTCATAAAATTGTCTTTGACCCATTGATTCAGCCTGTCCAAATACCCTTTCTTACAATCCAGCATATCAACACACCTGCCCAATTTAGTGTCATCCAGAAACCGACTGAGGTGCACTTGATTTCCTGATCCAGATCATTGATAAAGATACTAAAAAGGGCTGGTCCAAATCCCTGATCTCTGGGGAACAACACTAGTGGCCAGTTACCAAGTGGATGTGGCGCCATTCAGCACCACTCTATGGGTCCAGCTATCTAGTTTTTAATCCAGAAAAAAATGCAGATGTTCAAGTTGTTGGTCTATTTAATAAGCCAATATGCTATAGCACTGCAGTGCCAATAGTAAAACACAAATCAAGAAAAACGCTTTAAAATAAAACACTGTTTTCCTGAATTTCTCTCATTTGACCATACTCTCTTCTAGCATGTAATGCCTTCATCTTGCAAAATTATTACAATTGTCCACTGCTGATGAAATTTATTTAATTAACAATGGGTAACTGTTGCCAGTATTTAGTACAGCAGTCTGTTCAAACCAGAATTTATTAAGCTGGCAAAGCAAAGGAATAAAGTGAAAAATCAGTTTATGCTGTTGGTCTAGAAAATCCATTTGTTTCTCTCAGATGTTTGTTATGGTGGTTGAGAAAAACTGAAATACTAGAGAAAGTATATACCAAAAACCTGCAGTAAATTTGCTGTAAAATCTTTACATTGAAGTTGAAAGATTATTGTACCTACTAAATTTTCCTTTATGTAGCCAGAGGTCTGAAAACATGACCTGCATGAGTAGAGTAATTCAAGTCTCCTGTAAAGTAGGTTTAGGCAAGGGGAACATGATTTACATTGCAACCCTTGCATCTGAAACTGCATTGTAATCTAAACATGGAAGAGACACATGAGCAGTCCTTCGTTTCTGCTTTTTAAGCTTTACTGCTTTCTGTGTTTGTTCCTTAACATTTAGACCTTTAAATTGGAAAAAGTGGTATTTGCTGAAGGAATTCTAGCTAAGCCATGCAAATTATGAAAGAGCTACACATGCTGACTGAGACTGCAAGATAGTGTTTTCCTTTGGGAAGTGGATTCACAATGATATTTTCATAGGTTTTGCCATCTGTTGTTGTCAAAAAATATAGCTGCCTTTCTAGCAATAAGCATTGAATCACAAAAAACAAACTGACTTTTGTACATGAATAGCTTAGATTAGGATGATACATATAATAAAAATACTACTACATAGACCAAGAATGTGGGTGTACCTTTTCATTGTGATTTCTCAGAGCAGATGCCCAATATTTTCTACGCTCTTTTTCTCCTCTCTGTTAACTTTTAGTGAGAAAATGTACACTGGGACAAATCAATGAGAATTTTCTATGACTTTTAGATATTTCTATAACATTTTGGATATTTTCTGTATGTTCCTGTGAACATTGCTAGAAGAACTAGATGCAATTGGCTAGCAGAAAAGCTTCCACCTTTGAGACATTGTTGCCTCCTGGCTCTGACATCCTTCCTTTGGCATGAGAAGGGTGTTAGAAAGGGAAGGTCACTCTCATGGCAGAAGCATTTTGCAACGATTCATTCTGAGGCCCAAGGTTAACTAAGTTCTCATTTCTTCATTGTAATTCAAAGCTAATCAGTCTTCATTATTTCTGTAAAGCTTTGTGAAGTTTGTTTTCCTATATTTATGGACATTTAAAGTACTAAAATTCTCTGTTTTCAAGCAATGACTGATCCTGTTAATGCCGACAAAAAAATAAAATATGTTTATATTACAAAATAGTCAGAGACCCTCAAAGCCATAAAACTTCTGGCTTGTTTAGTGCTCTCCTAAAAAGCATAAAGATGACCAAACAGACTATTTGTATTAAAAAAAAAAAAAAAAAAAAAAAAAAAAAAAAAAAAAAAAAAAAAAAAAAAGAGGGAAAGAGGGAAACAAAACTTTTCAGTCTAAGAATTCCATTTCCAAGTTCAATCTAAAATCATGTTTTATGACTACATTATAAATTGCTTAAAAATGGGGTTTATAATGGAAATGGTGACAAACTTAACTATGGCAGTGCTAGCAGGCGCCAGCATAATTACAGTCTTCTCAAGACATAACTTATTACAGGCTACACAGCAGAGCCAGTATTTTGTATTTTAATTAAGAAACCTGGATTTTGTTTGTAATAATTGACTGTTATGCCGCCCCTCTTGCCAGGACGCTCTTTTACAAGAGACTCTTGCCTCTAGTAGTCTTTCTTTGTTAAATATTTTAAATACATTTTATATTTTTGACCAGAAGATTGCATGCATTTTATAGGTCATTATTAACTGTCTTTTGATGAGTTCAGTTGTTCTATATTTTTTTAATGGAGATCATTGCTCCTCTCATCTGTCACCAGAAAAGGTTTACAGTTTAGGTCTCTGAGAAGGATAATACTGTAATATCTGTGTTGTCTGCTTCAATCTGTACCATGCAGGCCTTCCATAAGAAGGCATTTTCTTTGGCAATGCTCTCCTAGTGCCCTAGGCAGGTACTACTGATCTTTTTACCCAGAGATACAAAAACAATTAGAGCGTCTCTCTGCTGTCCCAACAAGGGCATCATGTCAGCTCTCACCATGTGGGACAGAGAAGTTCAGTTCTTGACACTGAGCCATATATCCTGCTTCTTACAAGCTCCCTGTACATCCCTGAAATTAAAAAAGATGGCACATACTGGTCTGAGAAACATCAGCTGTTTGTCAGTGTTGGAGGGGAGCCAGCCAGGCACTGGGGCACTACCACAGGGGTTGCTGCCCCCTCTCAGCTTCTCAGAGCCTCAGTGACCTCTGCTGGCCGTGCTCTCCCACCTGCCTTGCCCTCACCCTCACCCCTTACCTCTGCAGCAGTTGCTGCTACAAACATACTCCCTCAGTTTTTCAGCTTTGCCATTATTTCCTGATTTCTTTCAGTTGTTCTTCATGTTACAGGAGTGTGTCTTCTACAGCCAACACTGACAAATGGCAGCAGCTCTGTACATGCCTGGTCCACAAGCACTAGGTATCTAATTTTGACAGTAGGTAATTAGATGCTTGAAGAAGGACCTTGATATGCACAAAATTAAGTAGGTCACACCAGCCCATGCACAATTTTAATATGCTGTAGCTTAACAGGCACATGAACACCTGAGATCTATACAAGCATTTAGCATTTTTAACTGAAAACAACATACAAATTGAAGAAGTTCAGAACACATAGAATATTTTTATCAGCTTTTTCTTTAATGCCTGACTGGCACTGAGTACAGCAGACTCAGCTAAAAACATTGTTCACAATTCCTTTCTTTCTCTCTGTTTGGCCTTGGTGCAATGCTGTTCTAACTAACGCTATTCAGTCATTTTCCCCCAGGACTGTCTACCAACCAGAGAGATTATCAGAGTTAATTATGTCACTTCCTTTCTTTTTTCCAACACACTTGCAGACTAGGAAAAGAGACAAAGGAGTCAGCCTTACCAGCAGATCTCTCTCTGCTTCCTCCTACAAAAGTTTGTCTCCTGCCAACAGGACCTTCAACAAGACCTTGCTGCTTTTGGATCTTCCAAGTGGAGCACAGGAAAAAGAGCATAGGATACAATCTACCACTACATGGTATGGGAGGAAAAAAAATCTAGTAAATAGTGGCATTGTCTTGTGATTTTCTTTTGGATCCTGAAGCACTTCTCAGTATTACATTACCAAAGACTTATAATTATGGCCAAACAGATGACTAAAAATGGAAAAAAAAGATTTTATTTATATTTTTTTGTCCTTGGAGAACAAATCCAAAGTGAAGAGTAAGTGAAGGAAGAAATAGACAGCAAGAAAATTCTTAGAAAATACAAAGAAATTGTATCACAGACCTTTCTCAAATATCTGTGTCTGAGAAATCAAATATCTTAAAAATCACTCTTCACCAGCTATTTATTAGGTGTCATTAATTTCAGCTGTATGAGGGAAAAAAAGCTGTAAAATATTCTTCAGTGATAACGCTCTTGTCAGAACTGATGAGCAAGCAATAGGCTGTGGGATGACTGGAAAGGATGAAGTCTGAGCCTAGAAAGCCCACATCTATCCAAGGTCCAGTAGGGCCCCTGTAGGGAAAGGAAAATCTATTTGATGCACTGGTAAATCATTTTCTGACATTCCTCCTTCTTTTAACCGTGAGAAAGATGGAAGGCTGTAAGGTGAGATGTCAAGCAAATTCCAGTTCAGCTGATGCTACAGAAGGGAAGGAGCAACTTTGTCCAGGGAAGTTGTCCAGCGAGAGAGGCACTCAGTATCTTCCAAGCAGGGTTACGGAGCTGAGAGCAAGGAATCAGGGTGCGGTATGACCACCAGACTTTAGAGAACATAGTAGATTTCAGGACTGCTAATGAAGTATTATTGCAGGAAGTGTCAATGTGGGTTCAGTTCCATAATTTTTTCTCTGCTTGGTCGTATGTTAAAATGGCTTTTAATCTGATTCTCCAAATAGAGCTTGAGCAATATTTCATCATGCAGGAAATGAGAGGGACCAACAAACAGACTGCATGTGACAATGAAAAAGAAAAAACTCAGCCCCATGATCTGACTCCTTTATACAAACTGACTAGACTGATTGCCTTGACATCACATTTATCAATTCCACATGTTTTACGGGGAAACTTTTTCTAATTCCCAGAAAAGGATGCCTACAAAGGTGAAAGCAGAAATGAGTAGAATCTATCTCCTAGGAGTATGTATTTGACTGCAGCGTTGTTATTTTATGCCATAGAAGGGAAGTTAATATGCCCTTTTAAAAGCAGCAAAATTTTTTGAAAAAATGCACGTATTTCAGAAACAAAACTTACAGAAAAAGAGGTGTGCCAGAAAAAAGCAAATAGAGAATAATTGTCTCTTCTGTGGTCAAGAGGAAGACAGGTAGACAGAGAAGTTCTTGAACACCAACAGACTTTCCTCTTGAAGCATCTTATAATAGGAACATGAGTTATTGTCAAGATTTGGCTACTCCAGAATAAGAGATAATTAAAAATACTACTAGGCGTCATTGCTAGAAAACCAGAATTAGATGTCAGTCTCCCAAGAATAATACACAAATAGGAAACAAATGAACCTAAATCTCTGCCACCAGATATCAAAACCAGAAAAAAAATAAGTAAAAAAAAAAAAAAAAACAACAACAAAAAACCCACAAACAACCAACCAAACAAAACAAAACAAAAAAAGTAAAATGAAATGTTAATGATTTTTATTGGAAATATAATACTATTTTTACAGGATTTGTCAAAACAGAGTTTCCCATATAAAATGTACAAGACCTAAGAGCAAAAGCTTTGTTTTGTTTACCTGATAGAAAACCTCTTCTATCTCATGTTACGTATAAATAGAAGGGCCATTTAACCTGAGAGGTCAACAGGAGCTGAGCAGCAGGATTTTGTGCTATCTTTAGTAGTTGTGAATCCATTTTCAGGTTCTGCAGTCATCTTCCATTTGTTCTCTGAATGCAGTGTGGAGCATGACTCCTCAGATGGAATTGTTCTGGCGACTTCTGTCATAACATTGGAATTACAGGAAATGTTGGCCAAATCATACAGGTTTTAGTCAGGCAGTGCACCTAATTAAGTCAATGAGAGATTTTCCTTTCATTTGGACTGTGGAAATGGGTCTGTTTCCTTTATTCACTCACAGAACATGACCCTTACCTTTTGTTTGTTTGTTTGTTTGTTTGTTTGTTTATTTTTGTGCAGAACTGAATGATAACATGAACATTGTCTGGCTATTTAATGCAATAACAACCCTGTCCACAATGTACCAACACTATCCTTCATAGGGGGGCAGTTAGTTATAAAGGTGTGTGTGTTACAGCACATGCATAAACTCATTCTAATCAGCAGCAAAACTTAGTCTGGCCCCATTCCAGCAGAGCACTCAATCATTTGCTTATCAGTTGAAAGGATAACTCAAATACTCCAAATTATGAACACATATTTATGCCTTGTTCTATCACACCCAGAGTGTTTGCACTATTTGCTTGGATTAATATTAACCAGAGACTGAAAGAGATGAAATGGGGGAGAGAGGTTTAGAGCAAACTGACATTCCAAGCACCACAACACACAACTGCAATATTTTAATCCTACTAGCACTTTTCAAATGGTTTTGTACAACCACCTGCTGAACAGATGAGATCTCTGATTAGAAACTTAAGCCTCTGGTCTTCAGGAATACTAATTTTTTTAAAGAAATAACCTTGGTTTTAAGTCATCACAAACCATTCCACTTGCATTTAAATTGGTGTCATCAGTATTTCAGTTTCCTGGGATGAATACTGAAAATGTCCTAAGGTCTTTGTTTTTCATAAAATTATTCCTTCTGTTTGCTACATATGACACAATCTCCATAAAATCAGGACCTCTTGCAGGTAGCCCCAGCTGTCTGTGTATGATGTCTGAGTGAGGCTACCAGTAGTGCTACTGATCAGATGCCAGTCTGGCACAGCTTCTTTTCCACAGTCACCTTTCACTTTCTGAACCATGGGCATGCCCTACTTTTATCTATTGATTTATTCATAATGAAATAATACTCAGAAAAATATTTGTATGATAAAGTAGTAAAGAAATTAATGCTCTGTATGGATGACATAAAATATTACTTTAAATTACTGTATTATTTGATAAAAGGTAATGAAAGAAATGCATCAAACCAGAAAACTTTGGTCATTAAAACTTAAAACACAGTGGCTACAGACAGTTACAGATGAACAAACGCATACACAAACAAGAGTTAATGATAAATACTTGGAAAATACTTAGAATATGAGAGAGCCAGAAGTCTGTCAAAAGCAAAAGCAGGAGAGTAAAAAAAAGGGAAGGGTTCCTGAAGAGATTATATTATATAGGAATTTCTTCATTATAGCTCAAGAAAATACATGGAAATTGTTCACTGTAAGTTTCTAAGGAAAAAAAAAATCAGAGTTGATGGACCAAAGCTTTGTGTTTAACATCATGCTGCAAATATATCATCTTTAGGTTACAAACCAATATTTATGTACACCTTTAAAAAAAAATTAGCAGGTTTCCACCATCCCTTTTAATGTTAGTATGAAGCTGATACCAATGGGAGTTGTTCAGTCCCATGCTCCCTAGGCATATTTAACAAAAGACTCAAGAGTAAAAGCACAGATATCCACACACAACTCAGTGAATGAGAAGTGAAAAAGTAACAGTTCACTTTACATGAAATTTATGCATGTGAGTGAAATTTGCACAGACACTATCATTTACACTTCTTATTTCACCTCCAATCTACAGCAGCGCAAACTACCTGCCATTTTATTTAGATTATTACTACCTGAATAAAATAATCTACATATTACCCATTACTTAAATCTCCTCTTATCCCATTACTTAAATCTCCTATTTCCCATAAGATGTCTTGAACAACTGGAAATTGATTTCTGTTATTTTTCATCTTAGATTCACTCTTCCAGTGCCCACTTTAATTTGACCAAAACACCCTAGCTCCCTGTTGGTGATTTTAGGGAACTTTGTAGAACAGACAGCCATTTGTCATTGGGCGACCATCTCTCTTGAGGTGGCTGGGACCTATATCCGTCCTGCCTAATGGCAGGCATAAGGGTAGGCTCTTCACAGACAAAAGAGAGGAATGGGTCTAACCAGGGTGCATTTAATTCCTTGGGCATCTTCATCCTCTCAAGAAGTTACAAGCCACTAGAATTCTGTAGGCTGTAATTCTCCTCAAAGGACAGCACTGCTCCTCAAACACTCCAGCTTTTCTGTTTAACAGGAGCTAGATGTGTGAATTATTCAATAAAGATAGCTGTACATGGATTTCTATCGCGGGTTTTTCCCATAAATACAGAGAAAAGAGAATTGATGAAATACACCATGTCAACAATCTGCAGCAGCAAAAAGCATCTATCTGACACAGGTAGAGGTCATTTTCAACATTTACTGTGCCATTTACTGTTCATTGTGCAAGTACCAATGCATCGCTCCTAGGTGAAATAACTGTGATACACTTACAAACTCAAAATATCTGGAAGACAGAATAATCCTGAAAATTAACAATATCTCATAAAAGTCACTGATATTTTGATTAAGTTAATTGTGGAAAATATTTACTAAATATCTCAGTGAATTATTAAGCCTAATACATCAAATATCTAAAATGTATAAATAATGAATTTTAAATCTGTCAGAATATGGGTAAAATTTATTATATGATAAATATTATTCATCACCACTAATAAATTTTCTTAAACAATCTTAATCCTGCTTGCTGGTTTATGCTAAAGTAATATATGGCAAGCACCAGGGTTTCACTAAGAGTTTCATCTTTTATCATAAGAGAACTCATGTTTTTGGAAAAATGCAGATTTACAATCAAGGAGACAGCTATATGACAATCTTGATAGAGAAACTGGTCATACTGTGGGCATATTTAATAAAGAAATAAATCAAACATTAAAATAATTCTCTTAGGAAACTTACTTCATTTGAAGGGAGAAATAAAGGTTCACCGGTAACCATAGTGAGTTCATATTATTGCCTTTGTTTTTATAAGTTGTTGCCATGACTTTTTTGACTTTTGGGCTAGATTGGACTTAAACACAACAGATGGCTACAATTATGTGTCTGTAACTCTTTTTTAGAATAACTAAACAGAGCACAATAAAATAAACAGGCTTATATTCCAAAGAGACTCGCACAATTTAAGAGAGATATACATGGTTATTAAAAAAAAATCCAAAACATTCTAGACTCTAAATACAATAAGAATAAAACATAAATGAGAAGTTAGTTTCACAATGTGCTGTATTTCATAGGCACATGGTTCATACCTATAATTTAATTCCTTTGACTAGCAATTTTAGGAATAAAACCATATCACTTTATAATTTTCTGATTATTTGAGGTCCAAATGTGCATTCCTTTCAACAGCACAGCTTCCATTGAATTTTGTCTCAGCAAGAAGTGCTGTCTTGGGCATTTTGTAGGGTAGCTTTTAAGTAATTTTAATATTTTTTATCTAGAACGAGTCTTTAAGAGGCCTTTGGATCAATTGTTTCCTAAAAAGAAATTTATTTTTTACCTCATGGTACCTCAATTTGTGTGCCAGCAGCCCTAGTAAAGGGCAAAAAGAGATTTTAATAAGGGGAACTGAAAAAGCCATGAAATTTTTTTGTGACCAAACAACACCCCACTGAATCGAAAAGACAACATCTTTGTGCCTTTAAAGCTGTGTTGTGTAACACAGATTAACACAAGCTATTTTGAAGAGCATAAATGGCTTCAACTGTTCCAAAAATCAGGGTATATTATTAATGGAATATTCTAGCATTGTTTAAATTAGGTTATTAATTAATTTCTTCCCTGTAACTGTTCAAGTTATTAAGGCATTTTAATCACGTGTGTCTAAAAAGACTTGTCTATTACTAGCAGTGTCCTGGTCACACTCTGCCTGGGTCAGCCAGCAAAGAAACATTCATAGGACGAGCCTTTCTGCTGCTGTCACACCCCAGGCTGCTAAGTCCAACCCATCCAGTGGATTCCCACATTTTTTTCCCATCTGTGACTGAAGCAGAAACTTGAGGTTTTTCAGAAATCACTGGTATGTCCAGTGACTATATGACCATACCTCCAAGACTGATGTCAAGCTGAAATTTTGCAAGTTAAAATCAACAGTTTTTCCCTCATCAACAGCACAGTCTGCCTAAACTGTAGACAAATGAAGAGCAATAGTGACTTGAATAGGTCAGTCTCAAGAACCCATTCGTGTAATCTTTTATTTCTCCTATGAAAAGTAACCATAACTTGCCCAAGAAGAATACTGCGGGTGTCTGGATCCATTAGTGGTGCAATGTCTTCCTTTCTACAGGTTTCTGTTACTCTAAGCTCCTCCCTGGACACATTTTTAAAGCTGCATTAAAAAAACTTTGAATGGACCACACTGAAGTTTTTGATACAATGATGGCAGCACACTGGAGGATCAAGAGTTTGTAGTAACATGCCTTCTTATTTAAGAAGATAGGAAAGTAGTTTCTTGATTTCAGTCCAGTTGACTCAACAGTTCTCACCAATCTCATCTTTTGTTTCTCATCCCTGCTGTACACAGCTTCCATGGGACACGTTTTACTATGAAAAGTGACATTGATTTTTTAAAGTCAGAAATTATCTAAGCTGTGACAGTAAAGGTGACAAGCATGAGAAACTTAGACAGAATAATAAAAGCACAATAAATCATAAGATACAACCAATATGTCCACTTCAGCACAGCCCCTCAGTATATGCTAACCTTGAAACACACGCAAAAATTCACTGAGGCCAACTCCTCTTAAGCACTTTATTGGATCCAGAATAAATTTTAGAACACAATAAGTAACAAAAACTGGCAACAGACATGTCACATATTTAAAGGTTTATTTACAAGCATTTACTAAAACTCTGTATACAAAGCAAGATAATTTTGTCTTCATTATGTCCACAGCTAATTATCCTGATGGTATCACTACAGCATTTGATGCAGTGCCCCAATTTTAGTCAAATAATAGCTGAGTAAAATAGCTGATAAAGCTAAACACAGACAACTTATTCAGTCATGCTATATATATATATTCAAAAACGTAGAGGAAAATTGGAAAACCAAATTTGCTGTACCACTGATACATGATTAGGAAGTGTCAAGGAAAAATGCAAAAGGTGAGACCACTAGTACTGTTTAAAGTTGTGTAGACCAAGAATGACTGATTAAGTGTAATCACCAACGCACATTTTAAATTTATAATTACAGAAAAGGCTTTGCTGATGGATATTTGCACACACTACATGTACATAGTCATTTTCTGTAATTGCTATTCCTTGAATTACAAAGACACATAGCTTTTCCGTAGTTTGGTTGATTTTTCAGTTTAATTCTGATTTCTAATGTATCAAGCATATTCTGTTCCTTAGTTTAACAGTTCTTTTAAACTCATCTCTTCACTTTTACTCTGGCTAGTTAGATGTTTTCTAAGAATCTTTATAAGATGTTGAGGTCTAAATGAAAAAAACATGGAGGATGCCACATGAGTAGGAAAATGCCACATGAATAGGAAAACTCTACTTCAGTTCCTTCAAAAAAATTCCACCAGCTTCTGTTGAAATCATGAACTCACCAGTTTCTTTTTGAAAGCTGACACTTGTGAACCCAAACACTCCCCAGAAGCTTCATTTTATGAGATCTGATGAAGGATAAAACAGCAAGATCTCTAGATTTGTTTAATAGGTGAAGAGATAGGATCACATCAAAGTGTAACTGGGAATTGCCAGGTTGCTGCAAAGAGTTTTTCAGTCTTGCAGCACTATTTATATGAGATTTCTTTATCCTACAAGAAAACTGATGGGGGAGTTTTCTACAACTTGTTCAAACACTTCATGGAAAGGAGATTAGTTTGGCTTTAATTTAACCAACTAAATTGAGTGTTATTACTGGAAACAGCTCTAAGCTTTTCAATTCCCCTAATGAGGTCCAAACTTCTATGGATGCTATCACCTGAGACTACTGTAATATTTTATTTGGATTTAAATCTTTAACTTGGCAGCACTGCTGTGTCTCGGTGGACACCTCTCATTTTAGTTTTATATTCTCCCAGGTGGTTGATTACTTATCCCCGTAACAGGATTCCTTTTCATACTGAGGAAGCTCTGACCTCCATTGCAGCACTGTACTGAAATTTTAGCAGACATGGGATGTTGTTGGGATTTTTTTGTTGTTGTTTTGTTTTGTTTCACTACACTATCAAGCCCAAACAACCCATTATATTGGATTTATTTGACAGATATTTCAAGGCACTTCAATTTGCTGAGTTTCTTTGATTCTTAATGTTGTTTGGAACTAATCTCTTCTGCTAACATGAAAGCAAACTAAGAGCCAAGATTTTTATGGGAGACAGGAAACGTATATTTAAAGTAGGGCTGTGTTATCTTTTACAGCTACAACAAAGGGAATATAGACCCAAATATACCCCCAAGTGACATACTTGATTTTTTAACTTGTTTTAAGTGTAAGTATTCTTAGAATATTTATATGGTATCACCAAGAACATTAAAATCTGCTTAGAACCACAACACCAAAGTAGCATTACTGTCTGCTAACTTGCCCAGAACTGTAATGAATACCTGATCAGTTGGAAATGTTATTTCACAGAAGGAATTTCCCTTTGTTGAACACTTGCCTTCTGTTTTATGTTTACAAATAGAAAACTAGGAAAAACAAAACCAACACCTAGGCAATCTTTTCAACAAAATTACTTATATATATTAAAATAGCTTCTCATACACAAGAAAGAGTATTTCTTGACATGGATGTCGTTCTGTGTGACAGACCTCACTAAAACAGTTCCCTTAGGCAGTGTAGAGAGAAATAGCTTTATACTGTCCAGAGAATCTTCTTCCAATCTAGGAATAAAATACGTTTCTTTATCCTAATTCGTCTCTGTAAGATGTTGAGGTTAGGGTGATTTCTACACAGTGCTGTTAAGATATTTTTGCAATAATTGTTTCTGGAGATGCATGATTTGTGAAATAGTAGGTCTGAAAATGGTAGCAGAGAAAGCAAGGTTGAGCTCACTTAAGAAATACAGCTGACAGCACAATGTTTCTACAAGAGACATGAGTTAAGAAAACAAGTTTGACAATGTTTATGTTTTCTGCCTGATAAAAGGATTAAGAAACAACAGCGTAAAAACCAAAATCCAAAATAAAGGGCAAATTCCAACAAGTTACAAAATAATTTGCTTGTATCAGCATATCATTTCAGTAGTTAAAAGTAATACAATGGACATCCTCAAACTACACAATATGAGGAAGGGCATCCTTCAAAAATAATTTGCTATTTCATATGCAATCCAAGAATTTAGAATTTTCAGGGGAGTGTCAGGATACTGACATTATTCTGTGAAAGACAGTTCTTGCAAGAATACAGTCTCTTTCTAAGGTTCAAAAAAAGCTAGAGAGAAAACAGCATAGTTAAATTCCAGCAGTGCATCATTATCTTTTTGCCTGATGCCTAAAATACTGAGGTGCCTTCAGATACTGTCAGGATGTCTCCTTTGTCAAGCAAAACATTGTGCCTGAAACAAATTTATGCTGAGATCATTCATTCTTTTATGCTCAGTCAGCCCAATTTTCCTTCTGCAGAACTACATATCCAGTTCTCTCACTGAAATCATCAGATCAGATTCATCCAGATTAGAAATATATACATACATCTGAGCTGGGTTACCCCATCCACTGGCAGCAGACTCTACAAGACAGAACATGTATTGTGCCTAAGAAAGCCTACGCAGGGAGCAGCACACAGTGGCTGACAGAGATGCATGAAATGGGGCGTGATGAATCCAGGCTGATCCCTTCCTCTCTCTGGCCACAGTCCCATGGTCAGAGGGCAGCATGCTCACTCCTGTTGGGGGGGGCGCTGTGTACCCTCCCTGGCAGACCCAGGATGTGTAAATATATTTCCTGAACACATTTGCCCAGAAAAACCATGGAGATTTTACAGCCTATGGGCAAGAAAGATTTTGCAAAGGCCGGTGACACACTTTCCCATGAGGACCGAAGGTCACATTCTGACTCCAAAATGCCTTTCCTTACCAATTCCTCCTCACTAGAATTTCAAATCCTTTACTCCAGATCATCACACAGCAAGACTCATTCAAAGAAAAGATCCCAGATTTTATTTTTAAAAAACATGGAACAAACAATCTATTCTCCCAAACCTTTTTAGACAAAAAATTTTCTAATATTTTGGCCTGAGGCACGGCCAGGATATAAAATAGTACCCTGAAAAAAGTGTTACAGTTCAGAAAACCATAAGGGGATGGAAAATGGGGGTTAGAACTTGTGGGAATACATTCTGGAAAAGACAGGCTATGTTCTGGCCACAGAGTGGACATCAAGTCATGGAAAGCAGGAGGCCTAGATGAGAGACATCCAGCTAGCTTAGGGTGAGAAGCAAAGGACTGTGGGACTGATTATGTAAAGAAGAGTGATGCAATGATCCCTAATTGGTTAGAACCCTTCTAGAATGTTCCATCTAAGACTATATATGCTTGTACTCACCTCGAGTTCGGGGTCCTCTGGAGTGCTGTATAAACCTACACCTGTCTCCTATAGCAGGTTTAGGAGTTTGGCTTGTGTTTTATATTGCGCCCTTGTTTGTGCACCTTTTATTTCTCCTTATATTAAACTTCATGTTTCTAGTACTCCAGTTGTTCCTCTCCCTTTATTGTACATGCCACACAACCAACCCATTGCCAAGGCTCTAAGTCGTTGAGTTTTTCCATGCTCCCTCAGACCCACGAAGGCATTGTTGGCCTTTTTCCAGCCACCGCACACCAGGCCTTGAAGGGGAGAATGCCAGATGGACTGCAACGAGAACTGGCAATATTAAAAGCATGGGTGATTCAACTAGCCTCAATTTTAAATAATTTATATAGTATCTAGGATATTTTTTTAAATCACAAGGACTTGTTAACAAACTAACAGTAAATTAAAGCAAACTGAGGTCCAAGTATTTTTCTGTTTGGAAACTTTCTACTGACTGTAGAGGTGTCTGTGTCTCTCTCCCTTGGCCAGCCCTGGCACCACAACAGTAAAGGACACGGTTGGTAGCAGGATGAACCTCACCAGTCCCTTCGGTTCTTGTTTGCTTGAAGGAGTCAAGCAACGACAGCAGGAAAGAAAAAGGGAGTCTGCTCGGGTTTAATTACTGGCTTTATTCATCCCCCAGTGGGGATAACCTCAGTTCAGGGTATCTGTCTTAGCAGACATCCCTCAGCAGAAGTGACCCCTTGGCAGAAGCAGCGGGAAAAAGAGCGGGAAACCCCCCCAAGTAACATCTTTTATTGGGGGGAGGAACTCAGGGATGGGTTTAACAGGGGACAAATCAGGGATCATGTGGGTATGGCTCTGCAGGAAAATGACATACATTGTAACAAATCAATAACTCGGGTGGGGAGACAGCCAAAGTCCTGTCCAATCACTTGGGGCCCTCACTGGAACTTTCCAGACTTTTGGGAGAGACCCCAAAGTGACAGACAAGACCCAGGGGCTGTATAACTTATGATTGACACATAATTGGGGTTGGGGTAAAATCAAGAAGAGTTGAACGTGGGTGACATGGAGCAAACCATTTCAACTTACAAAAAACAATATAAAAGAAGGAACAAATACATACATAAAACCGATAAAACCAAAAACATGCCACTACAACAGACACTCGGTAGGTCATCTGTTCCATGGACATAAACGAATAAAATAAGTTTAG
This sequence comes from Sterrhoptilus dennistouni, assembly GCA_013397095.1. Lineage (NCBI taxonomy): Eukaryota > Metazoa > Chordata > Aves > Passeriformes > Zosteropidae > Sterrhoptilus > Sterrhoptilus dennistouni. Next base: position 1,102,430 of record VWZU01010897.1, read on the forward strand.
CTGGAGTTAAGGTCTTTTACAGACAGGTCCTTTTGCTTTCCATTGACCTTTTCAGAATACACTCTACCACCTTCAGCCTGTGAGGCAGCTGGGTTTTTCAGTATTTCCAGCCTGCAGATGATATTGAAGCCAAATTTGGATGAAAAATATTCACAGTAAGCAATTGCATTATCAGCTGTGTAGTTAACCTGATGCTGAGAGAAACCCTTAAGGAAAAATAAGTCAAAGCACAGATTCATATTTACATAAATGCATGTATACAAGAGAGAAGGAGATTCCTATATATATGTATATGTGCAGGGCACATTTGCTGCAAAATTCAATGAAGATTCCAGCTGTTGGAGCTGCAAATGCTCTAGGAAGAGCTGGCAAAATAAAAATTATTGTCTTCTCACAGTGCTGTACCTAAGCCACGTTAAGCTGAATATCCATGCAAATACTACCCAAAACTATTACAAGGTAAAAAAGACTTATCAACTCAATATGTTATCCAATACAAATCACTTAAAATAAAAATATTGTATTATATATGCAAAACATGGTAATATATTATAATGGAAACATTGTACACAATAGCATTTGCATCTATTTCATTGCACTTTTGCAGCTTAATTTTGATAGATTTTTTTTAATACAGAAATTTCTATAAAAATTTCTGATTTCAATGCCATGTAAGTAATGAGAGATTTTTGCAATTAAACCCTTGCAATTTGAAAGTACTTATTTACTTACTTTTTAACTTACTAATTTACTTATTACTTGCTTTATTTGTAGAGAGAGAGAGTTGGGCTGTATACTCAAAGCAATCTGGATAATGTATGACCAGATAAACTTGTAATAAATAAAATCTCTGTACTTCTGGGCAAAACATAGTATACTAGTCCAGTAATTCTGTATGTTGTTCAAATTGCTAAATATTCTGGTCCAAAGTATCTTCTGCCATCTAGTGGGAAAGTGCCTCACAGGCTGCCTTCAGGCTCACAGCTTCCATGCACTTGGAAAAGCCACAGATAAATACTGGCACTTTGAGCTAAAGCAAATATAATTGCTTTAGCTCAAAAACAGGCTCACTTCAGAAATATTCTTTGAGGTTAAGTACCCATCCACAAAATTCGTCATTAATACTGGTTTCTATAAATGCAAGGTTTAAACGTTGGATGGGTTTATTACCATAGCTTTATCACTTGAAGTACTTCAGAGCATAATTAAAGTTAAGCATATCAAGTATGTTCCAAGGACATATCATCATATCAGGCAATCTGAAGGAGAAATCCAAAATAATACCTTCAGTTTCAGCTAAAAGCCTGAGACGGTTTGCTGTCAAAATGCAAAGGATTAAAAGACAGTGTACCTATATACTGGTTAGAACCTCTTCCAAATAATGGTACAGTGCTTTCAAGAACCCTCCCAGTTTCTTGTAGATGATTACATACAGTAAATTCCACCTAAAAAAATAATTACTCCAGTATATAATGAGATGAGAGTTTTACAACCTTTAGTCCAAACAAAGCCAGATGATATCATAGTTGTAGCATAGCTAAGAGTTAGTTTTCCTCTTAGCTGGTCTTCCCAGAACCACAGACTCAATTAGGTTGGAAAAGACCTCTGAAATCAAGTCCAATCTATAACTGAACACTATCTTGTCAGCTAGACCAGTGCACGGAGTGCACATCCAGTCTTAGACCTTTCCAGAGAAAAGACTCCAGCAACCTCTCTTCTAATGCCTAATCACCCTTTCCATGAAGAAATTCTTCCCAATATCCAATTTAAATGTGCCCTGATGCAGTTTAAGACTGTGTCCTCTGGTCATATCACTGGTTCCCTAGGAGAAAAGGCCAACCCCCACACAGCTCCCTCCTTTCAGGTAGTTGTAGATCCCTTCCAAGGGATTTAATATCTCAGATATACAAATCAGAACTGACAGTCCTAAGAGACAATAAATATATTCTTGTATTAACATTCACAGTCACAATCTTGACCTTAAAGTATAGCCTGGAAAGCTGTTTTGGGCACTTTTGCTGGAGAAAAGTGGCAGTCACCCAATAGACCTCCTGTAACAATCCTCCACATTCCCATTGTGAAGCAATAAAGGAAATTACAGCTTAAGTGATTAAAGACTGTCCACAAAGAAGAGCCAATGCTAGATTCAGGAGCTCTGAATTTGGCAGAGGAGAGATTGTTCTGATTCACATCTAACAATGACAAATCACAGCTCAGGTCTATCCAAACTGGAGACTTTATCCTCTGTGCCACTGACATGTTATTTCTCTGAACACTGTGAGGTGCTATTTCTCACTGATATCAGAACTGGGCCAAACTCCATCCACAAGGCCACATGTGCAGGACGAAGGTGTAAGAGACCCTGCCTGGTGTCATAGCAATAGCCATTAGGAAAGAGTTTGTATGGCAGGCTGGCCCCAACCCTCACACACACTTCTGTGCTTATTCCCCTGAGCCAGTGGGACCAGGGACAGAATAGGACAAACTGGAGTGAGAAAACCCATGGATTGAAAAGAAGACAGGGAGACCAATTGCCAAGCACTGTCCTGGGAAAAACAGATTCAATCTGGGGAATTTAATGTCAATTTAAAAAAAACATTAAATAACTGATCGAGAAAATGCGGGGGGAAAAAAAATTTGAAAAAGGGGAAAAAAACCACCCATCATCCTCTCCCAGTCTCAGGTCCTCTTCAGGCACCTCTCCTCCCCACAGCTGGTCTCGTGTCACTTCTGCCCTCCAGTCCTGTGTTCTTTGTCCTTGTTCTTGCTCAGGTCCCTTCAGTGCCTATAGAAGAGGTGAGGGGTGGCACAAGGGATGGGGCTCAGTTCACAGTGGTCCCTCTCTGTCAATCCTTCCTTCTTTCAGTTTGCGTGTTCTCTGGCATGCCGCCTCCATGGGCTGGTGTGCCTCGGGGGCGTGCCTGTTCTGCCATACTGTGCCTCCTACTCCTCTTGCCTTCCCTCTGTTGTCTTTTCCTCGGTTCCCTCCTCCTCCTCTCACTCCATCTGCCTGTCCCCCTGGATGTCCCAGTGTTTTCTCCCTCCTTTAATACCTTCTCCCAGAGCGGCCTGGCTCAGCTGTGCCCTGCGGCTGGACCCGGCTGGAACCGGCCGTGTCCGACCTCCCCTCACGGAGCTCCGCAGCCCTCACTGGGAGCCTAACACCAATCTAGTTTGTAATTAGCTAGCTTTTATAATATTGAAAGTAGCAGTAAAGGAAATCATAGATGCTACATGGGAAGGTTGTTGCAGTAAAAATAGAATTAATCCTAGCATAAGGCTAACCATACATGGGTAGATCGCATTATTTGTTTTTCCTCAATAGGGTCCCTAGTAACTAAAAGCAACAGGGAAATATTTGTTTACTGTTCCTGTCTGGCTCAAACCCACAGTTTTTTAAGTGACACAATGGTCCAAGAATTTACTCTTAATCTTGTGAACAAATGTAAAAACACCAGCAAAAAATTTCAAATATACTGGTGAACTATTTTTTTTCTGGGTGATAAAACATCTCTGCCTCAGGTATGACAGCAGAATCCAGCTTTCTTCTCAACGGCTATCTTGTCAATTCTCTGATTCTGAAACACGGACAAGAAAAACACCTGAATTTAAGTTTTTAGGTCCTTGTGTATTCCACAGCCCTACAGCTCCAGGAACAATTCTGTTCGGTGGCCATGTAGGGATGGGAGCAAGCAGGTTCAGTGGAGGCATGCCAGAACACAACATGAGTTAACATCAAACATTCAGATGAGGATTACCCAACTGCCCTGAATGCCAAGGGGAAAGAAGAGATGAAACAAACTGTTCTATATTGACATCTGAACTTCAAGTTACATATTTCTTCTATCAGAAAATGATTGGGAGCAAAAGGAATGGACAGCCAAAGTTGCATTAGCTTATGTCTCAAAGCTGCCATCCTCTCAAAAGTCATACAGATAGGTACACTTTCCACTAAGGAGCTTCTCAAGCAATTTACAATTTCTGTCATTTACAGATGTAACATTATAGAAAACACCCAATTTGTTAGTGGACCTTAAAGCTATGGACTTGTTCAGAGCATACCAAGAGCCAAAGGTCAGCACAGAAATATTTGAGAGATTCATCTGGCGTGTGAATACCTGCTACAGATGGTACAGCTCATGCTTGATTTAGAGCAGAGACTCAACTGCCCATCTCCCAGATCCACAGTGAGCACTTATTACTATTTGCTATTTGTCACTGGCAAAAAACCTTAGACAAAAGCTACCTATGCAGCTGGCCTGAATTAGGACTTTAACTCCAGAAGAAGAAATATAGATGAAGAGAGATCTGGATGTGGCACTAGCACAGCAGATTAGGAACAGCACTATAATATTAATGTTACTTAAAGATATAGATCAAGATGAATTTAGAGCTAAAACTGCTAGCAAAACACAAAAGGGAATCCAATTTCAGTGTAAAGTCTGTAGAAAAAATACCATTATTTTAAATATTTTCAGATCCACTAAGACTTTTATTTGGTTAAACTTTCAACCATAAATTAATTGAACTAACTTGCCATTCAATGCTAATTACAAATCTTTAAGAGAGAAGTACAAATACTATTCTCAAGTAACACAATGACAGGCGGAGCCTACAAACATTTTTTCCCCTGACAGGGAAAAAGTAGAAACAAACAAACAAAAAATAACCAAACAAAACAAACAAGCAAACAAATAAAAGGCCCCCCCAAAATAGAAGCAACTAGTTTATTCCATGACCTGGAAGTTCTTTCAATTTATGCAACATGTTTGTAGATGAACATGTCACTTCCATTTTCTATTCCCCTGAGAGTATTGTTAAATGTAAATGTTGCAACTGTGTCTGATATGTTGCACAGCTTTGTAAGACTTTCAAAATGTATTGAAATTGACCAAGAAGAAAAGTGTGGAAACAGAAATCAAGACTTCATGGCTTCCCTTAGCTTCTGCCCCTGATGAAAAGGCAGTCAAGCAAGAAAATAAAATGCATCAGTTTATGTCTCGATTAGCTTGGTATGATTGCATGGGTATAGAGGAAAAAAAGAGATTGCTGTCTCATTTATAAATTATAATGTGATCATAGAATTAGAGATAATGTTGCGAATCATTCCGATGAAGCAGAAGTAAAAGTCTATACTTGATCTTAAAACTGATTTTTTTTCCTGATAATTTTGCCTGAGCAAACAGCTCTAATTTTTCTTATTTACATTTATAATTAAACAACTCAAATCTGTACTTAGTTTTCCTACTTATTTTTCCTGACTCACCAGCAATCAGGTTCAAAGCATAGTTTAACAGGGATAAGATAAAGATGTCATAGTGAGATGGGGATCTAGGGAGTCTTCCTTCTTATATCAGAAAGTGCAAACCATTGCTGTCTTCCCACACTTGTGCAACCATATCTTTATATTCCCATACATAGCCAGGACTAGTTTCCCTTGAAGTATTAATTATACCAAAAGAGAACTTAAAAAAATCAAGACAACTTGTTTTCTGCAGCATGTGCCAAAATGTTTCTCTGTGTTGAAAATGGCTCTCTTTTTAAGGGTCAGGTTTCTACAGTGAGTTCTAATTTGACTGCAGCAAACAATTTCAGGATAAATAATAGGCAGATTTTTAAAATGCAATCCACTAGTTTACCTTAGACAATTTTTTTTTCTAAAGGGATTGCAGTAACTATTTTGTAGGTTTTTATTTATGCTGTGCTTACTCTAGCATACACATAATAAAGAGTAATAACCACTAAAAGCAAGAGCATAAACTGACCTCTAAGCTCCACAAGAGTCAGACTGAACAAGAGCTGGTCATAACTGTATTTTTAATTACATTCACTTTTTAATTACCATTTAATCAAACAAATGTCTTTTATAATACTGCCCACATCCTCTTAAGCAATCAGTGAAATTTTTTATATACAACCTTACCAAAAAGGTCACAACAAAAGTAAGCCATTAAGTTATCACAGATAAGTCTGGAAGTAATTATGTAAAGCCAAACAAATCCTGACAGATGAATTAAACAAATCAGAGTTCATTGTTAGAAGAACTAGAGCCTGACCCAGTAACCTCATGTGTTTGTTCCTCAGATTCCATGAGAAGAGAAAAAGAGGTCCTCAGAAACTGAAGATAAGAAAGATTAGTACTAAACATATTTATTAGCACGGCAGTCGTTCATGACCAAGGAGAGCTGGACTCCATTGTAATAGACAGACATTGTAGAGGCACAGAGCAGCATGTATAGTGCCATTGTTAGAAAGTCCCTCAGCTAGATTACCGTAAATTTATCCAAAGTAGAAATCAACTGTTAAAAAAAAAAAAAAAAAAAAAAAA
>VWZU01010897.1:1108776-1132045 GCA_013397095.1 Sterrhoptilus dennistouni
AAAAAAAGTTACTTTTGAAAACTTCATTAGAATAATTTTAAAAAAAATCTTTACATGGGAATGCAGACCCAATCCTAAAATCATCCTTGTGGGTCCCTTCCAATTGAGAATATTCTGTGATTCTGTGATTGCTCCATTTCTCATCAGACTGGATGCAATTGGGGTTTGGAGAGCTGTGAGTTTTTGATTGTTTTGAAGAGACTTTAGAATTTTATTTACACTTCAGAAAAATGTATGTATTTAAGCAAGGGGGGTTTTTTTGTTTGTTTTGGGGTTGGTGTTTTTGTTTGTTTGGTTGGTTGGAGTTTTTTATTGCTAATACTTTTAACAGAAAAATAATTTTATGATGCTAACCATGTGATAAACATAATATTTGAGGAGTCCGTTTTACTAGCTTTCCTAATACCATAATCGCCCTTGGTCAATGATTATGGAAGATCTGAAGACATATATTAAAAGCTAATACAAGACTCAACGTTGCTTATTGTGAGACTAAATGAAAGTACCTACTAAAAATCTGCAGCTTAATCAAGCTAGAAATTAGCAATGAAGCCTTTTCTTAATTCAAATCAGAGAAACATCCCCTAAAATGTGCTTTTTGTTTTCTAAACTTCCCTTTGCACAAGGTACAAGCAGTAAAGATGCTGCATCTCAGTGCAGTGCCTGTCTTACTAATATAAGCACAATGTATTTTTCTGGGATTATGTTTGACTGTCTCTCTTAGTTTAGAGATAAAACAAGATAGATATTTCAGCCACTGGGAACCAAAGCCCCTAATGTAAGTAATCTCTGTAGCAATTTAAGTGTATCATTTTCATAGTATGAATTCACAAGTGTTCAGAAACCCTTTACAAAACAATTGCATTGGAAAGTACAGTAGTTTTCAGTTTATTCAGGTCAATAGGTTGATTTCAGAATGTTAGAATCAAATGATGGAAGTTTTCTGCCCAAGGAAATTGGATTTTAAATGGTAAAACTGATAAAGAAATTTGAAATTTTGTACACCAGATGGCAATGTATTCTTAAAAATGGCTAAATGAATAATTTCATGGAGATCATTAGATCATTTCTGCTTATTACTGAATATTTAACCTGGAAATAAGACCAACTCAGAAGACATTGATCCAACTGTTCTGATGTGCAGATTCCACCTGACTCTCCATCTGAAACTCTCAGAAAAGATCTTTTTTCTAAATGGTGGGATTTACACTTCCTATTTTAAAGGGTAATTTTTAGTGTTATATACTCCAATTACTCCAAGCTGAGATTTCAGGTTTATATGAACACTTGTATTTTAGGCACTTTTCTTTGAGAATTTCTAAAATAAAAAAGGATACTCAGAACAAAATGCTGTAGTAAAAGAGCATTAGTGTTCTGCTGCAAGTCAGCAAGTCTGCAGGGGTTCATGTGACAACATTAAGCTTTGTACTAAGCTTTGTAATCTCTAAGAAGTTTTCAAAGAAGGGTACCTAGTAATATTCAACAGAAGAAGAGGTCAAGACCTATGCGAAAACCTAAAAATTCCCTTCTATGTGAAAAATATTTTAAAATCTAGCATGTATTTCTTAGTTTTTTCTTAGTAACAGCTAACAGCTCAACCACACTGGAACAAGCTTTGCATGATGATTGTGTATTTTACAATCCTGGAAAGAGAGGCTTAATCCTAAAAATCAAATTAATTATTTACCAGACTTCCATAATAGATAAAACTTTCTCACAGAAATTCCCTTCTTCATCTCCATGCAGTGACCTGTTTTTAGCATTGTTCTTCCTGTGGAGAAGAAAACTGAAGTAAGTCTTGAAACACAGGGAAGAGAACTACACCATTCCCCAGGAAGAGAAATCCAAACAAATGTTTGTTCCAGCAACTTTCAAACTTTCCAGCAAATTTCACCATCTCCAGACACAAACATTTCCTTTACAGTTCATGTGATCTTTGTCTCTCAGTAGCAGTGACTTATGTGTCATCAGACATCAGTGTGGATCCAAGCTTTTTTCTCCAGATTCTTGATCAGATCTTATTTTTCTACAGTTATGGTTGGAAAACTCCCTGATTGTCTCTTAAAAGAGCCCCATCTTAGTCACACAGCTAGAAGTCAGCATTAGTCCTGCTTATCTCAACAACTCTGTAATTGAAATTACAGGTTCCTATCTTTGGCTATTTACCAGCTTCATCCAGCTAGACCATAACCCTGCTTGCCACAGATTTGTTTGTCCCATATCACAGAGGATATTATTCCAGGAAAAAGTAGAAATCCTGCATTCAGACTTTCCCTGAAGGACTGAAGGCCTCATTTTCTTCCTGATTTATATCATGAATATGGGCTTTACTCCTACTTCAGCTTGCTAAGGTATGCATTGCTTTATGTCTATTTCAAGTCCACCTAAAATTGTACCTTTTCTGCAAAGGCTTTTCAGGGTAATATGTCCAACAATTCTCCATCTGCTTAAGAATACAATGGAAAATTTTGGGTCACATTTGTTTGTCTTAACTTTTGAAACCAAAATCATCGGGATGTGCATGAAGTTAGGAGCAAAACATCTCTTTGGGTTTTGTGGAATAAAACAAGAAAGGCCATCTGAGGCTCTCAAAAATTTTAGGTGGCATTCATTTCCTTCTAAAACTGTTTTACTAGCAATCAGTATCTGCATATTGAAGAGTAAATATTTATCTCTCTTCCAAAGTTCATAGGAGATAGATATAACCTGAAGGTAAATAGTCATGGCTATGGAGACAAAAAGATCCAGTAGCTAAATCCTTTGCAGAGAATTGTGAAACTTTCATACATTTGGAAGATCATAAAATGAACAAACTTCCCCCAGCAAAAATTAAAATAAAAATAAAAATAAAAAAATCTAACCAGCAACTAAAGTGCTCAGCTATTTGGAGTTGATCTGAAAGTGTCTAAAATTATGAAATACAAGCTCTATGTGTCACTTACAGCTGTGATTCAGTGGCTGACCTCTGCCCACAGTGATACACACAGAGACATGTACACCACCTATTTTGGGTAACTCCCCATTTATTGTAGGGTTTTGTTCTCCAGGTTTCCCACACTATTTACAAGCTATCTTGCTCCTGACATGCTGACCAACCGAGCCCCTTTGTTCCTCAGGAGCCTTGTGGCAGAGTACAAATGAGCCCAGGGATGCTGCAACAGACTGCCTGTGTGGGATCTCAGCAGTTCTTTCTGGATGTTATACTTCTAGGTCATGTGAAACTGCAATTATTAAAATAATAATAAAGCAAATTCTGCTAAGAATAACAAGGGGCCTTTCAAAATGTAACAGGTACCCTTCAAATGTAATAATTTTGAGACTAATCTAAATCAGAATTGATTATGTATTTAAACTCATCTTCCTTTCAGAAGCAGTTGATTCCAGGAGTAATATACCAGGAACTATCGTTAATGTCATGCTGTATCTCTCTCAAGTCATGACACATTTGTAGTAGGAACAGCTTAGGGAAAAAAAACAACCAACCAACCAATCAACCAATCAACTATACACCTTTAAAATGAAAAGCTATGCACAAAAATATCACTATTTAAAATTTAAAAAGTCCCAAACAAGCAAAAAAAATCCCCAAAAAACAACGACAAAAAAAACAACCCAAAACAAAACAAAAAAACAACCAACCACAAACACCCAAACCCTAGCCCCCAAGCAAAATATTACTGTTTCAAAAGCAGGCTCATTTTCTTCCGTTTTTACCATATATTAATTAACAAACGCAAGTTTTTTTGTCTTACTGTTTCTTTCTCAAAATACCACTCTCTGTTATTAAAAATTTGGGCTCAGAAACAGAGCCACAAGGGATGCCATCTAAATTTCACTAACATAAGTGCTGATTCCTGTTCCTTACTTGGTCTATAAAGAAATAACTAGGTTTCACTGATATGAAGAATAATATCTTACAATCATTGGCAAAAAAATGCATTTACAAAATAAATTTTATGTTCCTGGACAGTGGAAACTACATATTGGTTTCAGCTAATGTATACATATGTTCACCATATGGCTACATGTTTTAAGCCTGTCCTGAACACTTAGAATTATTTTCCAATAAATCCTCTGTGTTATTTCACCCTATCTGCTCTTCCTAATACAAGGATTTTTTGATTTTATTTAAAAAACAGATATTTGTGAAGTGTCAGTTACAAATATTTGAAGACTATACTGCACCCCACTGTGAATTGTAGCTCATCTATCCTGACCACTGTATTTTAAAGATGATTTGTAAGCACAGTTCTAGAGCCACTGTGCAAGCCAGGCTGTAAACAACTGTTTTATTACTGAAAATTTTGCCAAGAAGAAAATTGCTAATTTTCTTTGAAAGAAAAGAAGAAAGCTTTTTACTGGAAATGCATGTGAAACTTAAGTTGAATGGTACTCACTGAATTTATCTGATCTCCTAAATTTGCACGAATTAGTAGGTTCAAATGATTGAAAAATATCTAGAAGGAAGAGAAAATCCTCATTAACTGAATCCCACAGTCCATGTGAAGGCTGTAATTTCCCTCTATTTAATTTCTACACTAAGTTCTCTCAGCACCTGCAAAAGAGTTCACGACTCTTGCCTGAAGTGAGACCTGCAAGGAGGAAATTCACATCACCAGACTCCAAGCTAATAGGGAGACATATGCACCTCAAAAGGGCAATCTGAATAGAAGCAATGGATAACTTCCTATAGTAGTGTGTCTTTTGGCATAGGAGTTGAATTTAAGTGATTCTCTTTGAAGATCTCTTGTTTTAGGATTTTCTATACATGGGCAGACAGAGAGACTATTGTATACCTTAGGCATATACCTACAATTTGACAACAGAGAATATGCAATATGTGTCTCCCCCTCAAAATACATTCTATAGATTATATTGCATTCTCATGGCTTCAGCTGAAGGCACTTTCACTCGTTAGCAATAATATGACAGTCTTTGTCACCTGAGCGTAGAGCAGTAGCTCATTTTCTTTTGCAAGTAAGTGTTTCTTTAGCCACCTTTTGTTTCTATTGCTTCTTAAATAGGTGTTCCATTTAACGAAAATTAAAGAGAAGAACATATTATAGTGCAACCAGGTATGTTCTCATAAAAATTTCATTCTAGTCTTCAAAACCCCTGTGAAAAGAGTGACTGTCATCTATGGTAAGATTAGTCCTTGAATCTCTTACAAATACAAGATTCTACTGAAAATGCAAGTTTAAACAGTATGCACCTCAATATAATCTAAAATTAATTAACAGAGGATCTATTTTTTGTATTAATCTTTTGGGACATTGCTGACATGAATAAGAGGATCTGTTTGCCCAAAATTTTTCCTTCCTTTTAGGCACTGGTCTCTTAAGTAAAATTGGGTTAGAGTACCCTATACCCTTATTTTGCTGCAAAAGTAAAAAGCCTAAATTCTAAATAATTAGTAATTTCACTTAAATTGACTTATCTGGGAAAACATCTACTAACAAATAAAACTTTGTTAGAAATAAATGTATTGATCCTGCTGCTCAGGGGCTTGCTTGCACAGTGACAACCTTCAATGGAGCTGCTAGTTCTGAGCTTTTGGCCAGAAAAAAAATGACCCTGACACAGTAAATATATCATGTGGGTTAGAGAACTACATTATCTGTGTTGCAAACACAAGTGTTAAGTGCATAATATATTAACTGTATGTTGTTAAACACAGAGCAATGGAAACTTGCAGCTAACCATGTATGGTAAATTGGAGTTTATATTTCAGTTCATTTGCAAAGTACGGGAAGAGGAAGAGCCTACAATAAACACTTGTCCAGTTTGTTAAACATCATCAATAAATGACCCAGCAGTGCAATTCCTGTTTAAGGGTGTAATGTTCTTATGCACAGTCTCATGACAGAACAAAGTCAAATAAACCAGGGGTTTCTACACAATTCTCTTGTGTCTTGTCATTCTTCTCACTGATGTCCACATACAGCCACATTGGCCCACTGCTTGGAACACCTATTGTCCAGGGTGTGATTGCTTCCAAGTGCAGTAAAGAAAAAAGTGTTATAACTCAGCAGAGAATGCACTTTGCCCATAGTAAGTATTTAAGAATCAACAAGAGGAAGTACTTTTTCACACAACACATAATCACGTTTTGGAACTCATTGCCACAGGATGTTGTTAAGGCCAAAGCATTAATGGAGTTAAAGAAGAGATTAGAGAACTTCATGGAGAAAGGGTCCACCAGTGGCTATTAAAATATGATGGTCCAGATGCTGCCTCTAATTCAGGAAATCCCTAAGCCATTGATTGCCAAAAGCTGAGGAGAGAGTAAGGGACATACAACAGCAGACAATGTTCAGTACTGATGTGTTATTCTTGTATGGATATTCAGTAAAAAAATATTAAAAATCAAATAAGAAATAAACCATACTATCAATTCTACCCTGCCTACAAACTTCTGATCTCAAGGTAGCCAATATTCAAGCAAATTTGACAAAGAGGTCGTGAAGTCAGTGGAAATAGGCAAATCAACAGAAGAGAGACTCTTTTAATGCCTTAAAGCTGCAGCACTAGCTCAGCTTTTATTAAATACTCACCCAAGACAAATACGTTGGAGGTCCAAAAGCATTGAAACTCTGTTCACAGAGTATAAATATTGCATAACCTATCAAAACAGTTGCAACTGAATGAGAGCTGTAATGAACTATAATGGACATTTAACACTCAACACAGACTTACAGTCACATTAAAAAAAACTAATTAAGAACCCAGAGTCAAGCCAGCTGCTGAAATGCAACCAATACATGCAATGAAATAAAACAAGGAGAAAAAACAACCCTAGAAACAATAAGAAACAAATTTGTTTACATTTGATAGTAAAAATGTACATTTTACATTGCTATTCATTTGCAGTCATATACCATAAAGTCACATCTGCACCAAATGTTCTACTCCCTCCCTTTGAACTCCTTTGAAATATTTCCTTGGTCTTTTTAAAGGAGTGTAAAAATGGCTTCAGACAACTAATTCAAGATCTGTTTGTTTCTTATCAAGATTTCCTTCCAGATTATTAAGAGAGCCTCAAAATTTAGCTAAACAAAATAATCATGTTAGAAAAAAATTAATGATTCATTTGAAACAAACCATTCTTCTTGGCAAAAGGAAAGGAAATTAATAGAAGACAAAGGCAATAACTGAAGTACTTCCTTATAGAAGCAAGACTGAATGAATGTCAACACTGGTTCCTTATAGTCAGCACACATGATAAGATTTGTATTAACTCTTTGTGTGTTATACTGTATATATGATAGAACACTCCAAGAGCAAACCATTTCACAAAGGCAATGCTGGTTTGTGACTTACACTTTTATCCAGCAAAACATCTTTCTGGCATTCCTGAGAGAGCTACAGAGTCCATTAAAGACAGAAATGAAAATCTGTCTCGTTAGAAGTTATTGCCCTTTGGGGAAACCCTAAATCTGAACGCAAAGCATCAGTATAGGAAGGCTACAATGCTTGGCCAGGAAACAGGCATGCCTATGGGATTGCTCTTTGGATTGACTCTGACTTCAGTATATTTGTTTCTGAATCTCAAAATTTCTAGCCAATAATAGTCCAAAACCACAATTTCAACTTTTAAAATTACATCAGAAGTGTTTTATATACTGTCCAACTTACAGTACCTTGTAAATGGAAATAAATCACTATGAGCACCCTTAAGGCCAAACCTACTGCAAATGGCACAATCCTAAAACTTTTGCTTGTAGTTTTACTGAGTTCACTAAGGCAGTTGAGTATTTTTAAGTGTGAAGACTCAGAACACTCTGGAGAAAATGAAGAGTAGATAATTGTTTCTAAAATATAATTTAAATGCTGCGAGCTGTTCCCAGTTGTCCACAGAGAAGTCACTAATTCATGCATTCTCTTTACAGGGAGGTAAGGAGTTTGGATAATAACATGACATGCAGGGAATAGAGAATGTTAAGACTGGCTTGAGATAGCAAATTTTTAAATTTTTATACAAAGTAATGAAAATTACATTTGCAATTGTCTATGTCAGACAATTAATTTGACAATAGAAAGGAAACTCCTTTAGTGGAAATTGAATACTGAAACTATTTCGGAAAAATAGCCATTCCAGTGCCTCGAGGGCTCAGTGAGTGCCTCACTGCCTGTGTCTAAGGCTGCAGACGACTGCAGTCTTGTGTCAGTATGAGCGCCCTTGCAGTTACATGCTGCAAAGCTTCCATCCCTGCCCAGATAGTGAGAAGGAAATATTTTATTAAACACCAAGTCCATTCACTCCTCAATATTCAGCAATGGCAGTACTTAGGGGAAATCAAGGATATGTCACTAAGATGAATATCTGTTAAGATACTCCCATATCATTTTACATTGATTTCAAAAGAATTTCCAGCTAAAGTAAAAGCCTATCAATTTCCAGTTCCCCAGCAGTCATATAATTGTGTGATGTAAGCCCATTGGAGTCTACTGGAGCCTTTCCAACTGCTTTAATATGTCTGGGGATGAAATATATCAGCTGAACTGACTAGGTAGTAACACTGGGGCAGATTGCCTAGGAGTCCAGATGAGCTTCCTGTCAGTTCCCACAGCTCTTCCCCCAAACAGCTCTTCCTAATTTTCAGTATGAGGAAACAGCAATAGCCATTGCCAACTTCAGATAAGGTAGTAAGGCTCTGACTACTGTGTATACACTGTGAGTTGAAGGCTTCCTTCTGATAAGTGTTTGACGGATAGAAGCTAATTATTTTCCAGGAACTTAAGTTAAGAGCATAGATGAAGCCATAGTCAAATAGTTAAATACATAAGTCAAAAAGTAAAAGTGATTTACATGATTATCTCAAATAAGACATCTTTCTAAAATAAAGGGAAAACATTTCATTAATTTTCATTAATACAAATGATTCAATTCACTTGTCCTCACATCCAATGCCAGTTGAGATAAACAGAAGCCATTGTGCAGTCTTGGAAGTAGAGGAGTGTTCTTACTTTTTAAATAAATAATGCATTTAAGATAATCTAAGTCTGAACTACAAAGAACAAATGTCAGAATAAAGTTTAACTAACACTATCATAAATAGGTAATGATAATCTCATCACAAGTAACATTAATTTAATAGAGACACTCCTGAGATACATGCTGGAGAACTAATGAACTTCTGCTTTTCAGGATATTAATGCTGAACTCGAAAGAGAATTTCAGCTGATATGATTTGTCTCATTGTTGGGCTTACCTGGCCAAGTATTAAATTTTACCCAAGTTGTCTCTGTGTTCATATAAAACAGCAGATCAGGTACAACAGTTACAATACATTTTAATTGCACCCTCAAGGAATCATCAGTTAATTACTGAGGGCTCAGTTGAGGCAAAATCATCTAGTGTACAAGTCAGCTGTTAATAAGTGAATAACAAGTAAAGTCCTCTGGAAAAAAATCGTAAATTATGAAATTTTTCAGCCTGATAGACTTCATACAAATATTCAAGCCTGTATGTACCCCTATCTACCTCTGCAAACCTTTTTCAAAATTTGTCCCAATTAGATTAAATGCTGTTGAATTTTAGGCTACAAAAAGCTCAGCTTCATTTTGTAAGGAAATGGTTATTTTAAAATGTTTTAAAAAATTCATGTCAACTGTGCTTTCAGTCATTTTTTTCAGTTGGCACCCCAAAGATTGACTTAAAATAAATATCATAGAATATGATTGAAAGCATTTATTAATTACAATCTCAAAGCCTTGAAATCAAATTATCTAAGACATTAAGCTATTAGAGAGCATTCAAAGGAGGGCCACGAGGATGGTGAAGGGCCTTGAGGGGAAGCTGTATGAGGAGCAGCTGAGGTCACTTGGTCTGTTCAGCCTGGATGAGACTGAGGGGAGACCTCACTGCAGTTACAACTTCTTGTGAGGGGAAGAGGAGGGGCAGACACTGATCTCTTCTCTGTGGTGACCAGTGACAGGACCCAAGGGAATGGGCTGAAGCTGAGTCAGGGAAGGTTTATGTTGGATATCAGGAAAAGGTTTTTCACGTAGAGGGTGGTTGGGCACTGGAACAGGATCCCCAGGGAAGTGGTCACAGCACCTGACATATTTCAAGGAGTGTTTGGCCAATACTTTCAAGCACATGGTGTGAATTATATAGGATATAAAACTAGAAATAAAACTCATACAAATCTACTGAATTTTGACTGAATGAAAGTAAGCTTCATAAAAATATTCTCCCAAACTATAAGTTATTTTAAGGTTTGATCCAAGTCCAGTTTCCAGAATACTTTAAGCTTGGCCCTATCTTGCTGGAATATGACCAAGAACCAAAAGATTGGCAAAACTCAGGGAATGTGGCCTGAGAATACAAGATCCAAACCCCAAGAAGGTCCATGTTGGCAGTGTTGGTGCACTGCACCGAGACAGTGACTGCTCCCTCCTTGCTCCCTGTGCTTGCTTTCTTTTATAGATAATAACTTGTACACACCTGAAAAATATTAATGGCAAAAAATTGCTGAATACTATAATAAAATATAATGTTTAATCAAAAGAGGGTAAAAGCACTCATTTGACAAAAATAGGGTTTATTGCAGTTATGATTATTTTGATTACAAACAAAAGTTTGAAAATACAAGGAAACACAGCACACCAGGGATCTCAGTTACTTTGTTGTACATAGCACTTTTAATAGAATTTCTGGTTCCATTGGTCCCCCACAACTCTTTCTGCACACATCTCTGACAGTCAGCACTGCTGCTCTGCTGCAAACCAGGTGAATTGCATCTGTTCTGTGTGACACAGAGCAGCTAGACATAGAAATCCCATTTTCTGTGGGTGTGAATTCTGTCAATGGGTTAAGTACTTGCATTACTATCCTATTAATAACTAAACAGGTTGTGAAAACCTAGTGTAGCTTTAGTAGTGACTGGGTTAGACATTGTCTAGCCTGCCTAGCAAAGAGATGTCACTTTTTATTATGTCACTATTTATTAGATTAGGAAAAAAGTATCCTTTATAAGTATACTGATGTGGTGATAAAAAGCAGAAACTAAAGGTGAAAGACTAATTCCAGAGTGTAAACTTTACCAGAATGTTGGAAGCTATGCACTAGTAATGAACATTGTCTTTTCAGGGATAGATTGAGAAAAGTATGCATATAAGCAGAAACTCACTTTAAAACAGCCCAGTAGTCAGAAAGGTTGGCTGGCCCAAAGTCCTTGTAATTTAGAAAAAGAATGGAGTTACAGTCATTTCACAGTGAGTTGTTGTCATAGAGAGCATCATCATCTTTACTCTTCCATCATTACATATCCTCACACATCTCTTAAAAAAGATATGGAGTCATTTTAATGCAAGAAGAGAGGACATAGTCTCTCAGCTTGGACAGAGATAGCAAAAGGGAGACATGATGGAGGTCCATAAAGCCATTAAATACGTAGAGAAATTGAATAGGCAAGCACTAGGCACTGTTTTTCTTAGTATAATAATCAGGGAGTACCCAATTTATTTACCAGGCAGAAAGTTTAAAACAAACATAGGAAGTCATTTTTCACACATAATTAGATCTCATTCTGTGAGATCTAATTAAACTGTGGAACTCATTATCACAGGATGTTGAGGAGGTCAAAAGTCCAAAAGGCTCCAAAAGGCATTTAAAAATTCTCATGGAGATTAGATCCATCAGAGGCTACATAGCAGGATAGTGCAGATGAGACCCACAGTTCAGGAAATGTTTACAACCACTGATTGTCATAAATGAGGAACTCACTTCAGGGAAGTGAGCAGGTGTAGCATACGCTATCTATATTACATTTATATTAAGTGTCTGCTACTGGTCATTGAGAAGTACAAAATAACAGTCATGATGGACAGATTAACTAAATAAATATGGCATCACTTATTTTCTGTAAATTTGTTATTTGTATGAATGAAAAGTAAATATGGAGTGATTGCCATTTTGATATAGTAGAATGTTAAATCAAATTGATTAAAAGAACATTCAAGGTGCACAGTAATGGTCAGGTATTCCCTGGAGCACCATCAAAGAATACTGCAGTGTTCCAGTTTTCCTCTTGGTTAAGACTTCAACAGTGAAAACTGTTCCTCAGAAGAAGCATATTTTGAAAGAATTAGATATTTCTCAGCCTAATTCCACATAATCAGCTTTCAAAAGTATTGTATGTCTTTTTCACTCTAGTAGTAAGGAATTGACAAATTTCCTATATTCTTATTGATTTAATTATCTAAATAATTTTCTTTAAAAGCATGTTTTCTTCAAAGATCCAGATGACTTTTATGAAATACTGATGCACTTTGGAAAGGAAAAAAAAATTGAAGAAACAGACATTGCTGAAATAAATATTCCTATTAGTTCAGGGAGTGTTCTAGCTGCAAAGCAGTATATATATAATTACAAGTTTAAGAAAGACAATATACTTGAACTTAGAGCACATCATGTTAAAATACAGGCCAAAGCTATAATAATGTGTTTTAGTAAGGAAATTTCTAGTTCTCCTTACTGTGTTTACAGGAAGAAGTTACAGAAAGAAGTTTTAACATCAGGCAGGAAAGCAAGTTTCCACAGGCAATGACCTACAAGTAACAAGATGCATTTTGGTAGCCAGCACATGTGGTAGTTCTATTAGCTTGGACATTTCAAGTAAGAATCCCCCAAATCCAGCTGCACACAGGAGCTGCTTAGTTTTGTGTTAGCTACATGTACTTTTTTCCAACTCAACAAACTGTGCAAATAATTTGGCTAAGATTAGATGGTTCCTGGCAATTTTAAGTGCTCCAAAAGACATATGCTAAGTAACTTTCTAGTTTGTTTTGCCTTCAATGTATTTGAACAATTAAGGAAAAAGAAGAAAGTGGAAAAATAGCTAATAACCAATTCTGATGATCAATATTACTTACAAGTTCTTGGGGCTTGAATTGTTGTAACTCTGTCCTGAGATCACCTTTTGATTTTGATAAGCTCATGACAATGTCTTGTTCCTTCATGTTTAATTTGGACTATTCTGTGATGGAACTATGCTACGATGTAAATTCTTGCAAATTAGGATTCACTTTGATCAATAATTATCAAAAGAAAATCAAAGCTTTTTGCTGCCATGTCACTAGAAAATAGTTTTACTATTAATATATAGCTATTGCTCTGGACAACAGTAGCTATTAGTTTTAAAAGTAGACCTGAGTGCCCACTATGTTTTCATTTGATATCCTGATCTGGCAACAGCAAAGCTAAAGCAGAAGGAAACTTGCTATCACAGAATTAAGTGCAAACAAAAGCATAATTGTTTCAAGGAGCATTAAATATGACAATGCATTCATTGAGTTTGTACAAGCCCACAAAATACAGATGTTTGTAGCAGATCACATATCCCAAATCTGTTTTGAAGCACATTTTGTACAGGAATGTGTGGTGTGTATGGAACCCTTCCAGTATCATGTATTATTTGCCCATTTCTAGGTTCAGACTAGCCCTTCTTGTTTTTCTCTTCTCACCCTTCCCTCAAGAACACCACAGCTAGAAAACTATATTTGTGATGGAAATGCACTCTCCAATGATGCAAAAGGTCAATAAAAGGATGTTTTCCTCATCTATTGTCTCTGTTACCTCTGCCTTGATTGGTGCACTGGTGATAAGTGGGTTGATAATATTAACTCAGTTTTTCTGTTCCTGCCCTTGTCTGTTGCTCCTGGGCATCTTTTCAGCTTTGGTTTCTGGTACATTCTACATCATGTTTTTAACATAGCCAATATTGTAGCCTCTCCATCAAATGACAGGAATCTACAGAATATCTATAGAAATGATAGAATCTATATCTACAGAATATCTATAGAACCTTTTGGGTACAGAAGAAGAGAATAAATTAAAGGTTTCTGCCATCACATGAAATGTAAACATTGTCCATAAATAAGGGTCCCCAAAGAGATGCTGACCTTATGGATCAGCAACCTGATTTAACTTCAAGGTTGGCTTTAATTTCCAAGCTGGCCCTTCTCCGAGCAGAGACACCAGGTTACTTTCAGAAGTCCTTTCTAATCCAAATTTTTCAATATTTCTCTGTCCTGACAGTTTATCCTGGCTACTAACATCTACTTGGCTTCCCAAATGACGTATCTGTTATAATAACCACTTACTTGTAGCCATTCTTGTAATCACTATCTTGTAGGAACATACTCTAGGCTTCAATGAGAATTTATATTTCTGTAATCACCTAAAGAAAACCATGGAAAAAATAAAAGTAAAGAGGTAGTGCAAAGGTGTTTCCTGTCAGAGTTATAGAACAGGAAAATGAAGATCCTAATAATATGCAAGGACAAAAATGTTGGAATTTCAGTGAAAGAGGGTCCCTTCATAATGGGCCTTTATTGGAGACATCTGCTTGGCATATCTTTCACTGCTTCTGTAAAGGCTGTGTTCAAATGGGGATGACAGTAAATGTAAGGATCTATTCAGGCAGATTTTTAAAAAACTGGCTCTTAGAGCCACTGAATGTCAGGAAGTCAAAATAAAAACGTCCATCAAAAAAGTTGCTGTTAGTAGGTCCTCTCAAAACAGCAGGAGAGCTTGACAAGGAAATGGGCTGACTGAAATATAATAAATATGTATTTGCCCGAAGCAGAAGAAGATCTGGAAGTCTGAAGGCTCTAGGTTATCTAGGGAATCTGAAGCAACTCTGGCAGGAGAGAAGGAATGTGGCTGCTCCTCAGTCAGGAAATGCTGCTTGCTTAGCCTCAGCAGCCAAGGCCAATAACTAATTTCTATTTTGGTGACCTGCAAGGAATCTACTCTACTGATTTGAAAAATGTGCCCTAAGGCTTCTACTTCTTCTTTAGAATGGTGCTTACACATTTCAAAGAGCAGTGCTTCTAGGACTCAGTGCTGAGGAAGCTGAAAGAATGATCTGCTGATTTGTGAAGTATCAGAAAGTGGCACTGCAAAGAGCCTGGAGTCCACTTAGAGAAAAGCTGCCAGGGCTCATCTGAATCACAGACTACTCCATCACATTGCTAACCCACATAAGGATTGATGATTCCTCTAGGACCAAGTGAGCAGATCAGAAACCACTAGAGCCAGAGGCTCACACTATATTTTCCTCAACTCTCCTCAGTGTATAAAAAGGCTGGACAATGACTGACCTCTTTTGGATAATATGAGATGTGCACATGCTTTCAGGGATAGAAGGACAAAATAAAAGCAGTTAGTAGAAGGAAAAGAAAATATACCCTGTTTATGTGCATATTTATTCTGGTAGCACTTTGGCTTCCTTTTTTATGCTACAAAGAGATTTCTCCATAGACATGCAGTAGCACCCAAAAGAAAGGAAGGAAACTTTTCTGGATATAGTCATCTGAAAACGTTGAAGAAATTTCAGTCATTTAAGATAATTGATTAAAGTGGCACGAGAGTCAGAAAAAAAGAAAGGCAATTTGTCAGGTTGATGAATATCCTACATCCTAAATTTCACCCAAAAGTAAAAAGCCCTAGCAAAATCTAGAAGCCTTCATATCTTCAAAATGATTCCTTAATTAGAATAACAGAGATTTCTTGGATACAGCATTAGCAAAGATTTCACCTGTTCAGAAATAAAATACAGTAGGAAGATGAATTAGGTGTTACCTGGAAAGACATGCATGTAGGATTTGGGGTAGAGAGAAATAACAACCACACTCATGATAAGGACAACAGTGATTGTCCATAGAGAGTTGAACCAATGGGAGCTCAGAAATAGAAAGGGAAAATTAACATCCCCATACTACTTAGCTAATGGCTTATTAACCTTCCCAAGCAGATAAGTTAGTTACTTCCCCAGACAACAAGGTCAGCTGGGATGGAGTTGGCAATGTCTAACCTGATGAACTGTCTTGGTGTCTAAAACACGGTGTTTATACGTGCCTATATGCACATGTCTTAGCAAGAAGGTCTCTAGAATGTTTTCACTTCTGAACTGAACCTGGCAATTATTTGGGAGAACATAAGTCATCATGCCAGGAAGTTTTCCAGCTATTCACTGACACATGAAAAACATTCACTGGCAGTATTTCACTTTCTAGTACAGATTCAGCCAGAGAGAAGGATGCATCTTGCCTGTTTTTAATATAACTCCAGTGTAGATGCTACACCCAACATAGTGAGCCTTAATTCCCTGTAAATGAGAACAGGCACTATTAGAAAGGAATTAATCTAGCCTAGTTTGGACATTTACCCTAAAATGAGAAAAAACCACATTTTATTTCTATATTCTGACTATGGAATCTTAGTTAGACACAAATGTCTGCAATGCTTATCTCTACACATGATCAGATGTATTTCACACAGAGGAGAAATTACTAAAGTGCAATTCTTGAATACAAAACAGAATGGCTGTCACATTATTCTCCTGAAACAGGCAGAAGTGACTCAAGGATTAGAAGCTAGAAAGCAATTCTTGTTAGTGTGACCATGAAATCACCAAGTCAATTGGTACCAATACTCATTGTACTGAATTCACAGTATTCTTGCAATTAAGCAATGCCATTTCAAATTACAATCATCTTTTCCTTAAACTTGCCAGTTGTCTTCTGAAAACATCTTTTTTTAATAGAGTCCCAAGTACAAGCCACACTTGAAAATTTACACAGACACCAGCCCCAGGGGAAGCTGATTTCACCTCAATAATATTTCACCTTAAGAACCAGCTACCAGATATACTTTTTTGACTGAAAGTCTCTGTAGAGTTTTCTACCCCCCTCACATACTTTTTAATTTTTTCATGACAGTCCCAAGTGGGGCAAACCAAAAGCCTCCATAAGACCAGTTTTATCATAAATGATGATTCCCTTTGTCCACTGTATTACTTGCTCCATCAAGGAACTATATTGTTTGTCTTATATTTTTATTATTACATTATTAAATATTATATTATTATATTATATTAATTGTATTGTATTATAATTATATATTTGACTGGCAGTTATTTGCATTTTTATCAATTTATTATTTCCTCAGCTAATAGGCCTCTCTTAAAACTACTCTTCCTACTCTGTAAAATGCAATTTCTTTGCCTTTTACCAATTCTCAAAGATTCCTTGGCCTTCCATGAGTTTCCCAAGAAGGGCACATTGAATCAAAAACTGCTTCATCTTGTTCCCAAAGTAATCTCAATAGACTCATATCATAATATATTATCTAAATATTCACTAACTGACCTTTCTTCTTTTGTGTCCTGTATTCTTAATGATGTTAATCATAGCAAGAATTTCAATAGAACATTTAGGTTTAGCCAGACTTTCTATTAAACTGTTTTAATTTTTGTCTCTTGAGAATCTGAAGTCTATTTGAATCTTCTTCTTTCTGATCTTACACTTGCCTCCGTATGCCTCACACTCTTTCTCAGTTTTGGAGCACAGAAGCACTTTTTCGGCTTTGAGTGAGATTTCTTCAATTTTCCAGTCATTGGAGAATATATTTCTTTTGTATTACTATATTTCCCCTTTTCCTCTACATCAGTATGTTTTCAGGAATATTCTCAAAGCAGAGAGAATATTCCTTATATTTATAGACAAAATTATGCTCCCTTAAGTATATAATTTAAGGCATTTTATGCTGTACAATGAAATACACAAGAAATATGAAGGGTTTATTCTTTAAGGAAACTATCTGAGACACTCATAATCATTTGACTTGGGTGGTAACATTAATATTTTATAGTATATCCAGACTGTGTAACACAAAATTCTCAAAATACTCCATGAAGAAAACATTGTTTACCATTTTCATGCTTTCAACATGAAATATAACAATAAAACAAAGTACGGTTTGTGGAGAAATAGAAAAAAACCCAGAAATTTCAAGCAAAACAAGAAATGGCCATGTGACTGCCAGCATCTAGGCAAAAAAATCCAGGAAAAGTAGCTAGGGAGTTTCCTGAGTAATTAATAGGACAAGAATCAAAATACAACTACAGAAATAACAAGCAGAGCATATATTTAGTACCTGTGGAGAAGGGAAAAATTCCTTTGTACTCTCTCCAGATCTCCTTCTCTTTTAACTCAATTGAGAACAATTGAACCGGATCCATTATAAAATAAAATAAATAGCCAAATGTTATCAGCCATGATGGAGAACTTTTGAACAGGAAGTTAGGATATTAGCAAAAGAAGGAAAAAAATAAGTACAGATAAATAGAAAAACGCAGAAAATAAAAAATATTTTAATTAAGAAAAAGGTTTAAATAACTGAATCCACATTCAACTAGAGGGGAAAGGATAACTAGAGCAAAAAACCAAAATTAATAAGAATGTAGCTAAGGATGATATTTGGAATGGAATATGCATGATTTTTCAAAGCTTCTCAGCAAGATCCCTTGCTAAGCTAAAGGAAACTATCATGCACCAAGAGTAAAAAAATCTTAAAGGAGATTAGTAATTGGTTAAAAGATAAAAAGCTAAGAAGGAAAAAGACTGAGCTGGCAAGAATCGGCTCTCAGTCCTTTTTCGCTGCTCCATATTATCAGAAGTTATATGAAATATGGAACAAATAATGAGTTCACAACTGTTACCGAGTTCACAGATGGCAGAGATGTCAGGATCATCAACTCTGAGACTGGCTGAATAGGGCAATAAACAGTTTTCACTGTAAAGTGTTACCAAGCAATTAAATAGAGTGAAGATGAAAACCAATATCCAGTAAGTGAAAGCCTATGGATGTAGGGGAAAAAGAATTCCTAAGCACAGATACAGAAAGGTGTGTCTGAATTTCTCATTACATTTCAAAGGCCTTAGAGTTACTTTGAGTATAGTTGTGAAAACATTAATTTAAAGCTCAGACATAGCTAAAAGTCAAGCATTGTTTGGAATTCCTACAGTAGAGGAGGAAAACACATCAAAAAACAGTAAAAACAATTCAGGAAATGAAAAATACCCACTGCAACATGCCATGGCAACATGCTTTTCAGGATATTATACAACTATGAAAAGCTCAGAAAAAAGAGACTGTAGGGATGACATGGAAAAACTCCTATACAAAAGTAGATTAAGAACAGAAAAAGAGGTATTTGAGGAAGAATGTAGTAGTGATCTAGAGTATGAAAAAACAGCAGTTTAACTCACAGATTTTAGAAAACATAGGGCCAGTGAGGAATCCATACCCAGTCTGAGAAAATCTGGAAGATGAATGAGGAAATTAACCATTTGAGTGAGAAATTAAACAGGAGTAAACTAAAAGTCTTTGCTTTTTTTTCATCATAAAAATGTGTTTCATTGTCCTACATGTCTTGCTTTGCCAAAAGAAAAAGGGAGACAAAAAAAGAGGATGAAGAAAATAACCACTCCCTCCAATTACTAAACCTGATTGGTTTCCATTTCATGTAGATTCTGTCTAACAATTAAATAATAAGTAATTATGTGTTTATATATGGAATTTCTCAGCTAGTTTTTTGTGCTACATTCTTTAACAAAAATTCGGGCTCAAGCAGAGAATGAGGCTTTGAGCCATTTGACTGCCTTTTTCATTATCTCCCATTTGTATACACATACACATTATATTTGATTGATTTTAGTGGGTTCATTTGCCTTGTGAGCTTCTTCCCCTACCTCCTTCTTCCCCTTCTTTTGTGTCTTTTTACTTCAAAAGATTTGATTTTCCAAGAATGAAAAAATATACAAAGTTGTGAAACAAAGGAAATGTAACAATTTAATATTCCTTCAGGATGGAATTGTATGAGGAATTTTATAGGAGAGCAACTATAAGCTTCAGTATGGAGCTTTCTGTCTTTTATGTTGTAGTAATTTTGGACACTCATTTGGGCCCAGGACCAGGACTGGAACTGGACCAACCCAAAAAACAACTAATTGAATTTTTCTGTCAAAAGCTGCCATCCTAAAATACCCCTCAGTGTGCCACTGCTGGATGCAGAGAGCAGCCCAGCTTCAGTGCTCCACACCTTCTCTTTTGAAGTTCTCCAAGTATTTAGAAAGAAGTGAAACTGCATCTAAAAAATAGATGTGAAGCTGGTCTGGTGCCTGAATTCAAGCCCTATCTGCATGGCCCATGTGAAACCAAGAAGGTTTTGGCACAGAACAACTCTTCTAGCCCTGTGACAGGATCTGTTCCTGGCCCAGATACCTCCAATTATCTCAAGTGCCCCTTGGGGGTACCATGCCCTCAGAGCTTCCCACTCTACCCCAGGAGAGAAGCAGAAATTCCCCCCCTCCCCTGCTGTCAGTTCAAATTCTACTTGTGTGAAGAGGGGTATGATGGCAGCAGTTTCAGCTCAGAGGACTCAGTGGGCTCCAGGATGCAGTAGAGGATGGGCCAGGAGCCCTCTGACACCAGCAAACTGGAGAAACTTGGCACATGTCTTATTTCTCATTCAGAATGCCTGGTCTGGGTTGATCCCTGCAGAAATCCTGCCATGACCCTTGTTCCAGGTTCTCCACTGCAGCCACTTACAACCCCCTTCAAAGTGCTGTAGCCCATCTGCAAGAGGTCACAGCCAGGCACCAGGGGAAACATCCAGCAATCAGAGAGGAGTTTCAGCCCTCTTGGCTTGAGACATTTGAGCTCCCAGCCAAAACACCAATGTAAAGATTACCTAGGGGTGCTTTCTTTAACTCATGCTCCTCTGTAAACTTTTCCACCAGGATGGGATCACAACACCATGGTCTGACTTTTAAGACACTTTAACTGCAAGTAGTTGTCTTAGTTTGGGAAGACAGATATCTGTCAGGGAAAGCTGGAATTTCCCTTGGAATGGAGAATATAAACCTCCTCCCTCCAAATTATTATAATTTTTCAATTAAGGGCTTTCAGGCAAAGATTTGGGAATAGGAACAATAGTTCTTTACTAGGACTATTAAGAGTACAAATGTAGTAATTAAAAAAAAAAAAAAAGCAAGCAAACAAACAAAAATCCTAGAAACCCTGACAGAGTCAGAAATACAACCTGACACCCTGTTGGTCAGGGTGATAGAAGCAGCCCAAAGTAAGTCCTCCTGGAGTGGCAGATGTAGTTCTGTTGGAGTAGAGATAGTCCTGTAGAAAAGGATCCAGTGATGGCAAGATGGGTCCAGTCTTCCTCTGGGAATCCAGTGGAAAACAGGCTGCCTGGTATTCCTGACTCTCAGTTTTTGTCTGGGTAGGAACAGTTGGCTTCCCCCACTGGGTGGGCATCTCACAATGGGATGATGTAATGTTTTCAGTCAGGTGGTGAGCCTTTATGGCCCATTAACAGAAGATATCCCCCGAGAATGGACGGGTTGTAGAAGAGATAAGGAATACTGCCCCACCTGGTTTTAAGAGCTGGCCCATTATCAGAAGGCAGCCGCCACCCTCCCCTCTGGAGTTATGAGGAATGGGTTATACAAGAGATAAAGAAAACATTTCCCTAACTGGTGCCAACAGATGGAAAAATAGAATAAACTTTTTTTTTTGTTACATAACCCAAAACAGTAGTGCAGTGGTTTCACTTCAAAGCCTGTTTCTGTAGGCAATGGGCATTCACATGTGAACTTCTCTGGAGACAGTAGTAGCATTTCCACTTTCCCACACAACTTCTGGGCAGGTACCCCACAGCTGCCCCAGAGTTTGCTCCCTCCTGCTCCTTTCAGCCAAACTGAACCCTTCAGTTACAAGCAGGAATCAAATGTTCTCGCTGTATTTTGGACGAGTGTTTCAAACATAGCCCACTTTATAGGAAAGGGAAATTACAATCATATTGGTGTGTATCAGGAGAAAAATTCACAAGCCTTAATTCAGATGTGGCTAATGGGATGAATGCTTTGCTCCCCTCCCTAGCACTGAGGGAGGTTACTTCAGTGCAGAATCCAAGGCTCATCCTTCCCTAAGTCTTTCCTCTCAGCTCACTCTCAGCAGTTCTTTACTAGTTCAGGAAATCTAGCTGCCTCACGCAGGGTTCTAAGGACAGCTCTAGAGACCACTGGCTGTACTGGATCTGACTCAATCCCCTTCCAGCCCTTAAATCCCTTCATGTCAGCTCCCTCAGAAATTATGCACAGTGGTGCATAATTTAGAGTGGTGTGGTGAGTGAGTCCAGAGAATTTTCACTCATTTCCTGAGTTCTCAGTGTCACAATGAGGGGAATTTCAAGCCTTGTCTTCAGTCAGTCTGGAAGAAATATCTCTTTCAAATTAAGGTCAACTCTTGCTTTCTGAGGGCATCTGATTCATTAGTTATAGACTGAGTTTGATACATTTACTCTTACTATAAAAATATTAATTCTCATTTTAAAGAATTAGGAAATATCTGTTTATTGATTAATATCCTCCTCTAATTTGAAAAAAATAATTTAGAAAAGCAGCATGATAGCTTTCTCTAGAAAGGCAAGTATATCTTGACCTGGAATTTACTCTTTCTTGACTGGACAAACATTTATTCCAATGAGGAACAGAGGAACTACATCTGTAGTGCTCCTTTAGCTGTAACTCTGCTAAGAGTAGAGGCTCTGCTTTTGCTGAATAGATTTTAGCATATTCTTTTCCTTTCCAAATTCTGAGTTATTTTTGATTATGAAAGAGTAAACTCAGTTTTCAGCAACATGGAATGCTAAGTTGCTACTGCCTTTCAGCCAATGTCTTCACATGTATTGAGTTGGATATCATCTTGTGTTAAATGAGTTTTCAAATGACAAAGATACTGCAGAGAGAACTCAATCATGCATATTAGCACTGAATATATACTTTTAAGAACTGAATGAAAATTGCTGAACTGCTCAGAAATGTTTGTGCCTTACATTAATGAGCTGTATCTACTTTCTCTTCTGAATGAAATACATACTTAGATAGTAAGACTAAACACAAGACTTTCTTTAACTTGTGTGCAGGACCGAACTTCAATCATTTTAAACAGCTTGAGAAGTCAATTTGATGGCAAAGTATGTAATTCACTGAATATGCACAGAAAGGTGAACTTTACAGAGTTGAAGCAGAACTACACTGAGCACAAAAAAGGCAAGACAGCCAGGAGAGCCACTTCATGAAATAGCATATTACAAGAGCTTTTCATGGCACTAGCATCACTTGAATTATATTTTGTCTGAACATATTTCTAGACATAATATCATGGTTTATACCACGAAGAGACTTTTTCCCCAATCAGGCTGTGAACATTGCTGGCAGAAGGGGAAAGAACTCACATGGAAAATTTCACTCTAGAAAGTTGTTCCCAGCTTTATCTAGGAATGGTATCAAAGAACTTTGCATCCCCTTCACGTATCTAAATCACTAATGACACTGTGGTTTATCCATGCTGGGGTTTTTTTTTGATTGTTTTTTTTTTTTTTTTTTTTTTTTGGGGGTT
>VWZU01010897.1:1132073-1173571 GCA_013397095.1 Sterrhoptilus dennistouni
TTGTTTGTTTGTTTTGGGTTTTGTTTTTGTTTTGTTTTTTTTGCTATGACCTGCAACATTAAGCCCAAGGCAAAGTGAAAAAGAAAGAGAGATGGCAGTAAATATACTACTAATTGCTGCACTGGGATTTTTCCTTTGTTTTAGAAATGTCGTAGTCAAGCAAATTCCTTTCTTTTGTTTCAAGTAACTTGTCCTAGTCAGATGTCAGCAATTTATCAACAGAAATATTCAGGAAACACCCAAACCAGTGCTTTCATGCAGACAAAATCCAACCTGGTGTTTCTAACCTAACTGATGCTTAGTTCTAGCATACTGAGTGTTAGTTTTCTTTAAAAGTTGGTACATAAATATGGTAAAAAGTTTGAAAAACTTTGTCCTGGTTGTTCTTTCAAAATAAAATTTAAAAACAAGAGAGAGAGAGAAAGACAACAGAAATTATTTAACTTACAATATATTAAATCAGCTCCTCATGCTCTAGGTCACAATTATTATTTCTCCAAAAGCTGGAAGCATTTGGAAATGTTTCTTTGAGTACCAGAATTATTTATTTCACTGTTACTGATCTTAGTTCTCTCTACATTGACCAGGCATTTAGCTTTGTTGTTTTATTTGGAGGGATGTGGGAGAGACCGTATTTGTGTGGTTGGGTTGGCTGGGCTGTTTTTTCATTGGAAAAAGACCTTTGACTTAGCTGCATAGTCTAAATTGATATCTGAAGGAAAACTATCTTTTCAGGTAAAATTTGATGCCTCATCTATATCTGTAATTAAACATTTTCACATTATAAAAGGCCTATTCATGGGTAGAACATAATTTATTAGGGAAGACCATATGGTAGTTTTATCCCCAGCACAGAAGTGCTGGTACAAAGTTTAACAAAGCTGTTATTAAACTCTGTTTCATATGTGCAGCTTTTGGCAATATTTACACCACTATTTAGAAGGCCACAAACAAGTAAAGCACTTACACATGTCCAGCTTGAAGCCTGCAAGTACTTCCAGGTCTGATAATCCCAGGGACTTTATTCATCTACTTGCATGTACACATGTGCTTCACCAATCCAGTGATCCGATGGATAAGCAATACCAAAAGTGAGAAAAGGAAGTAATTCTGAAGGCTCACATATCTGAGAGCTTAGTTACAGCCTCTCACACAAGCTGCACACAGGGATCCAGAAGCCAGCCATACACCACACAGATATAAACACTGTATGCAGGTGAATTAAACCTCAGGTGGGTAAATTATAAGAATTTCTGAATCTAAATGGATGTGAAAGACCTCCTGGATGCCAAGCTGAGGCACTCCAAAAACACAAGGATTGCAAGACAGGATTAAGACTGATGAAGAGAGATCAACTGACCCTACTTGTAATGCAGATGTGAAAGCATAGAAATCCCTGTCACTTGGACTGTGGGAATTTCTCCCACAGTCTTAAGGCAAGTGACTCCAGAAAGACACTGAAGAACTGTGGCAGGAGGAAAGGAAAAAAATATCATCTTTCTATTACATGTACAACAAGAGCAAGCAGATGTTGTGTGAAAACAATGTGCCAAAGTGTACAGTTGTGTGTCTGCCTTCTGATCATCCAGCATGGAAAATGTGGTTGCTGACCATCAAGGATATGCTGGAACACTTCCTGTAACCATAAAAAAAATCCCATAAGTACACTTGCTATAAAAATTAATTTCCATTTGTTAACATGTAGTGCCCAGTGCTCTCAGGGCATTTTAACAGATGACAATGTGTTTAAACTTTTGATTTAAGCATGAAGAACATTTTGTTACATATCTATAAAGCTCCACACGATCCAAGTATTTTTACTGGAAGTTTAAATGCCACTTCTTGCAAACATGTTATTTCTTTACTTGGCATATGGACACACCAGATGGAGTAAATGTGAGAAATTGCTGTAACACTGAGAAAAGGTGATTCTTAATGCTGAAGAGTTTGGAACTGATGTTACAATTTGCCTCTTTGACTTCCTTAAAGTCAGTGGTATGTAATACTATTAACGCATGTACTGCATGATCTTGCAGGGAATAAATGTTCATATCATATGCACCAATGTGAAACAGCACAACCTGGTCTGAAAGGTGTCCCTGCCCAAGGCTCACAGCCCCATCCAACCTGGCCTTGAACACTTCCAGGGATGAGACATACAAAGGTTTCCAGGCAACCTGCTCCAGTGTATCACCACTTCACTCACATATTTACACTGTGATTATACTGATGCCTTGACAGGCTACCTAGAACAGAGGCTAGACAGTGTAAAGAAATAAAGTAGCTATTTCTTTAAAAGGCCTTCAAAGGATACACCTGGGGCAGTACAAAAGCCTGGCCAAGGCTACACCCAAGATAGACAACAGGTCACACATTTTCACACTTTTATAAGTTTTGGTCTATTTACATAAGGGAGTTGATTGTCCAATTAAAGCCTCAGGTTATGAAGTCCCATCCTCCCAATTTGCTCTCCTCAACTCCCTGTTTGTCGTGGTGTGCTGGTCTTCTCACTCCGGCCAGCCCTGGCACTACGGCAAGTCAGGCACCTTCCAGTGGTCGCACCACCTTCAGGACCCTGCGAGTCTTGGCTTGTCTTCTGGCTGAGGGCAACAAGGGCGAGAGAATGAAAGAGGGACACTGCTGAGGTGAACCAAACCGGGTTTATTGTCCCACAGGGGAAGCAACTAAAGCCCAGGGTGGCAGCCTCAGCAATGCCAAGGAGCACCCTCGTGCAGCAACTTTTATTTGTGGTGATACAGGGGGATGGGTTCAGCAAGGATCCAATCAGTGGCAACAGGGGAGCGGCTTGGAACATAACTGATAGATACAGTAACCAATCAGGGTAACATGGGAGGGGGAAGCTGGGTTTCGATCCACTCACTCAAGGCTCTCCCTGGAACTTTCCAGGCACAGGGAGAGGCCCCGGAGTGACGGACAGGACCTGGGAGTTATATAACATAAGATTGACAACTAACTGTAACAAGGGAGAAACCAAAGGGAAGTAGTAGAAGGGGGGTATATGGAACAAACCAACCTATAGGGAAATACAACAGGATTACATACAACAAACAGAAACTGGAAAGTGCACCACCACACCTGTTGTTTGTACTTTTTGGGCTGGAAGCTGCAACAGTGTCCTTGGTTCTCAGGCTGGAGAAGGATTGTTTTGTCTAACTAAACTGCAAAGAGAACTTGTTAACACTTTCTATGAAGTTCAGAGTTACATACCAATGCAATACAGAATCTGGAAAATATGAAAGCTAAAACTTAAGGCATCAATATTAGACTATATTATACTGCACAATATAACTTATATTGCAAAATTAGATTGCAATCCATTTGATTGCACCTAATTATATCTCTAGTCAACTCTAACGTGTTTAATAAAAGGAACATTCAGCCTCAATTTGTAAGTAGTAAAGAAAGGGATACATGGTAAAGAGTTTGAGCTGTATTTGCTGATTGGAAAACACTGGAAACCAAGTTCAAACGGGCAAGAAGTTTAGTCCTGAGAGAGACTATTTTTACTACCACGTCCTCCCACCTCTGGTAATTGACACAAGGCAGAAGGTTTCCCCTGTCAATATCTCAGAGCTCCCTCCCACCACAAAAAGATTCCTAACAACATTGGTTCCATGAGTCCTCAAAGATCTGTTCAGCAGCTGCCCCCTCCTCCAGGCAGTTCTTTTCTCTGCAACCTGAGAGAACAATCCCGTGGTAGCAACAAAATACGCACACATCTCTCAACAAGCTCCCTGTCTGCCAGTAACTCACCTTATTCCTCAGGATCAAAGGAAATACCTGGCTTTTTCACCTCCCATAAACAGGAGCATTGCAAGCACAGCAGAAGAGACTGAAATAGAAGGAAACAAAAGCAGAAATGTAGTAAAAAAGAAAGATAGAAAAAAGAAAATTAAAGTAAGATTAAAGAAAAAAGAGTCCATTGCAGATAGAGGGAAAATAAAAAGGAGATACACATATGAGTTACCATCAAAATACTACACCAAGGTTTCTCAAGATTTTGACAGTATTAATGTAATACAAAGATATCCTTTAGGCAGTGATGTCCTTGGGAGGAAAAATGATACTAATATACTTCTATTTTGAGCTATATAAAATTTGCTTTCTCATGACAGACAGTACCTGAGTTTATCTACCAAAAAAGTAAGTTTTCCTCTTTATTATCTACAACATCTACATGTCAAAGGAACATCGATAGTAACTCTTAATACCTGTCTGCTTTTCCAGTTGGTATTTTGTGGGTGGTATGTATACCTGTTGGCAGGAACCTCCAACAAACAAAAACCAGTGTACAAAAATGTGATTCATAATTTAGCAGTGATCTAGTTACAGTGAATGCTGAACAGTAAATGACTTCTGAATACTGTGTTTCTGTTAGGTTGAGTAATAAAGACCTGCCCTGGAGAAAGCTGCTGGGTTCCTGAGTGCAACAGACACCCCTGTGCAAGAGAAAAAAATTAAATATAGTGGATTTTATGAATGCCAGTTTAGCCCCTTCCTCAGGAAGACAAATAACCCAGTTCTCGAACACAGATGGCTTTGGATATTCAGTACGAGATTTATGTGACCACAATACACAAAGACACATTCTTTTTCCTCAGTTCTAAGTTTGGGGTTTGCTTTTTTTTTTCCTAATGAGCTTTGTAAAAGGACTAATGCATATATATATAAAAAAAAATCTTTAAACTTTCATAACACAAATACTGTTAAGTGCTAGCATTTGCTTGCCAATTTCCAGAGCAGGAGTTAGATAGTATCAGGGCAAGACAGTTATTACGATCCCTTGAATTCTCATCCAGACCTTTGGTCCCAGCTGTCAGACATTGCTAGTGCTCATCACTGACACATTCATCATAAGCTTTCACTTTTGGGAGGTCTGTCACTTCATAGCAAAAGGGGTGTTACACACACAGTGTACTTTCCCATAGTTTTTTTTGAGAAGGACAAGGAAAAGCATAATTCATTTGATATATATTATATTAGAGTGAAGGAATAAAGTGGATGGCCTTTTCTTTCCCCTTCATTTGCTACCCAGACTCCTGTACTGCTTAAGCCATTTCTTTTCTTCAGGATCCATCTTGGCTACATTAAAGGTAGCCATTCATTCCCACATTAGTAAGAGCTTTGCATGCCTTGAAGAACCATGTCCCAGTTAGAGAAGAGCTTTTTTTTTTTTCTCTATCTATCAGGTAACATTATATTTTTCAATAGTTCAATGATGTTATTTATTTGAAACATAGTTTCTCTTCATTATTGCTTTTTTTTTTTTTTGCATTCAATATGTGCATCCAATGTGCCCCAGAGATACCATGTTTTTTGGGTTTTTTTCATTTTTAAAAAAGAAAAATCAGAAAGCAACAAATTAAACACTCTTTGGAGTTACAAGCTTCCAACATGAGAAAGATATTTTGGAAGCATTATGGTCATATGATGATTGTAACAGTCAAACGGCTAAATTCTCACCTACCTTTTCCTTAAGTGGACAAATACTATATACTTTTACAAGCATAAAATTGGGGAAAAGTGTCGATCAATACAGAGTGAAAATCAATACAGAGCATTTTAGTTTTTTAAGCCTACGGCAGACAACCAAGGAGCTTTAACCTGCCAATATACCTGCAGGAGAGCTAGCTGAGTGGCCAGATATGACTTCTGGAAAAACAATCTAATGCTTGCATTTTGTGCTAAGAAAGAAAACCATAACACAGAATAATACGATATACTGGAATGTCACCAGAATATTTTTTGATACAAAAAAAAGCACTTTCATGCAACTACTAGGAGAGGGAAGATGCTTATAAAGACAAAATCAGGAATCATCTAGTAATGATTTCCCCATTGTAAAAATGGATGTAAATTCTCCGAGATACACAGATGATGTCCTCTATGAGAAGGCCCTGCTTATCAAAGGAAGAAAATAACCAACAATTTTTTTTAATATTAATTCAAGTTTTAAACATTTCAGTAGCACCCCAGAAGGCAATAGCTCTTAAAAGGCTTTATGGTCTCTGCTGACTATGGATTATCAGGTATTTTGATTTATCATCTATGTGCTCCTCCTACAAGAAAAACTTATGGTATCTTTTCACAGAGGTTTGATTCAATCCATGTGAGCCATAGTGGCAGATCCTCACAGTGTTCATTGCCAGGGCAGTCAGATGCACTTAAATTTCATTTTAATGCACCTTGAGTTTTCACGGAAATGAGGTTCTCTAGTTATGAAAGATGCATAGCTAGCAATTCTCAGCTCCTCCTCTGAAAGATCACCAACTTTGACAGATGCTGGCTACTCCTGAAGCTGACAATGACACCTTGGCTCTGAAGGAGTAGAAGAACTGTGACAGTTCAGTTCTTACAAGACTCTATTTCCAGATTAGATTGTATAGTCCAGAAAGACAGGATGCCATCCACAGGACCATGGAAAAGCTCAAGAATTGGGCCCATGGCAATCTCATGAGGTTGACTGAGATCAAGTGCAAGGTGCTGCACTGGGATCAGGGCAACTCTCATTATCAGTCCAGGCTGGGGGATGTGCAGGTCCAGAGTAGCCCTGATGGGAAGGACTTGAGGAGCTGATGGATGAGAGGCTGGCCTGGCAATGTCAACTTGCAGTCCAGAAAGCCAACCCTATGCTGGGCTGCACCAAAAGCATGGTCAGCAGGGCGAGGGAAGGGGTTCTGCCCCTCTGCTCTGCTCTGGTGAGACCCCACCTGGAGGGTCCCCAGCACAAGAAGGACAAGGACCTCTTGGAGTGAGTCCAGACAAGGGACATCAAGATGATTAGAGGGATGGAGCACCACTTTTATGAAAAAAGATTAAGAGAACTGGGGTTGTTGGGAAGAAATACTGCGAGGGTGGTGAAGCACTAGAAGAGGTTGCCCAGAGAAGTTGCGGATGCCCCATTCCTGACAGTGTTCAAGGACAGGTTGGATGGTCTAGTGGAAGGAGATGCCCCTGCCCATGGCTGGAGGTTGGAACTAACTGATCTTTAAGGTCCCTTCCAACCCAAGCCAATTTATGATTTTATGCTTTTACTTTTTTATTTTTATGGCAGGACTA
Organism: Sterrhoptilus dennistouni; assembly: GCA_013397095.1. Taxonomy (NCBI): domain Eukaryota; kingdom Metazoa; phylum Chordata; class Aves; order Passeriformes; family Zosteropidae; genus Sterrhoptilus; species Sterrhoptilus dennistouni. The sequence goes on from VWZU01010897.1 coordinate 1,139,154, forward strand.
TGATATCTTTCAGTTAACAAATGAAGAACTGAGAATGATACATACACACACACACAAAGATATATATATACATATACACACAAAATATATACATGTATGTATTTACCAAATAAATCTGCAAAAGTGAAAACCATCTGTGACATCTGGTCTTTTACTAAACCATATATATTTATATATAGATGCATCACTCCATATGTATTTACTCCAAACTTCTCTAAGATCATGATTCTCAGAGGTGAAAATTGCTGAGCTCCATCCATACAGCACTAGGCTTTCATTAAGAAATCCAAGTCCCGCACTAATACTTTTCCATTCTGCATCTTTATGTCCAAGTACATGCCTAAGTATCTGAGATAAAAATAGCTATCAATGAGCATAGTAAAGTGGTAAATATTAAATCTATTTTTTGCACACAGAGATATTATAAGTTGAAGCTATATGAAAAATTTAGTGTAGTGAATTACAGTTCCTCTACTGTCACCAACAGGCACTAGACCAGCCAGAGAGGGCATTTCTTAACTCAAAGTTACACAGCAAAATGCTATTAAAAAAAAAATCCAGAATTTTTTTTTTTTTTTAATCTTGCCCTCTGTTTAAAAACTAGCCCAAAATCCAGTTTTAAAGACTATGTCATCAGGAGAGTAAGTAAGCAAATGTCAGTTAACAGAGTTTCTAATAACAATTTCCAGGGAATATCGGGTAGTTCAATGGTGACATGCTGCACTGTGATCTTTTTAACTCACAGCTTCTGATTGAAGATCAACATCTTCGGGAACCTCATATAATTTGAATAAATAGTAAATAAAAGTCTCTCTTCTGTGTATCATTAATCTGATAATACTCAAGTTTATATCTTTTTTAATCTCTTACTGTAGAACTAGATGAAGATCTGGAAATATATTCATATTCTCAGTTAAAAGATCCAATCAATATACAATCTTGGATACACCTACAGTGCTGTATAATCCCACGACATCAAATGAAGTCAGGAAATTAAATGATTGTGAAGTGTCCTAAATTCTGACTTGATAAAATCTTTTAATGAGCAATAATTGAAATCACAGGTTCTTAGCCTGTAACATATGCATTTCAGTGAGATGCAAGAGGCTTCCTATAGAGCTCCTGGGAAGTTAATAATGTAAAACTACATTTTCAAAGTGTCTCCATTTATTTAAGCTACATTGTTCCTACTAACTTTCTGAAAGGCACCTGCACAGATTAGATGGCTAGCATGTCCTCTGGAAAATTCCAGCTTGTCAAAATCAAATCTTTTTTCCAGAAATGTGACAGTTTTACAGACTAAAATTCAGAGCAAAATACCAAAGATATAGCAGCACTGAAGTTCAAAGCATCCAAACAGCTTAGCAGTGTAGGCAATCAAATAGATTTAGCATCAAATGTCCTCTTTTTGCAGACCAAGGCTTTGAATTTGGTTTTATATTCAGTGAAGCCTCTTAATTATTTTGTTTACTAAGTCAGTCTTTCTTACCATATTACTACACAAAATGAGATTTTGTTTGCCATAACTAGCATAGATTGTACTCTTTGAGCAGCACTGTACAGAAATAGCCATGCTAGGCCAGACTGAGTTACTTTAGATACCAGAAGGAGCAGAACAGAAATAACTATCTCTTATTTGCAAGAACAACAACAAAAAAAAAACCAACAAAAAAAACCCACAACAACAACAACAACAACAAAAAAGACAAATGTTCCTTTGCTGCCTGACAAATGACAACCAGAAGACCAGCCACCTCAAGTGTATGCTTAATGCACACAGCGCGAGGAACAAACAGGAGGAACTGGAGCACACTGAAGGTTAGCATTAGAATAAATGTTTTAAATTTTAGAAGAGCAAATTTCAGCTCTCTCAGAGCTAAATTGGGAAGGATTTCATGGGAAGCTTCCATGAAGGATAAAGGAGCTAACACATGCCAGGAGTTTTTCGAATTCTCTTCCTGGAAGCATAAAAACAGTTCATCTCCTTTCAAGATAGAGAAGTAGGCAGAGCAAGAGACCACCTTGGCTCAACTGTGAGCTTCCGAGTCTGTTCAAAAGAGAAGTGTTCCATAGTTGGAAAAGCAGACAAACACATGGTAAGAACTACAAGGGCACTGCTACAGTGCACAGAAATGCAGACAGAAAACCAAAAACTGAGCTCAAATAGAAATTGGCCAGACATAAAAAACTACAAGAAAGGGCCAATTAATAGATGCAAACTGGAAATTACTCAGTCAGTCATTCAGAAACAACCCTCCAATAGGACTAATGGGTTGACAAATCCACCACTACTGTTAAAATTTAAGCTTGATATATGTGTTAATTTGATCAAATGAAATCGTAAACAAAACTACCAATCAGACTGGCTGAAAATCAAGAGGCTTTTCCTACAAGTAGGGAATTCTGGTCTTCTGTTTGTATTCACTGCAGTCAGAGTTCCTTCTGACTTGCTCTTGTTTGGTTGGTTTTAGTTTTGTCTCCTCTCAGACTCATAATTCACTCAACCACACATCTCATTGGAAAGTGTGTCTTTTATTTTACCTTGAATGTCAAGCATATTAACAATCTCTGATAGTAGGACAACAGAAAAACAACACATTAGAAAAAGTGACTTATGTAGCATCGGTTAACTTAATATAGGACGCTGCCTTAATTTAAGAAATGGATTTTAAATTCTCATGGGAATTGTGCCTTTGCTCTTTATGTAAAAGCAAGCAATACACTTCATTAGCAAAGCATACAATGAAAATTACACACAGCTGGCTTAAAATGGAAAAGGAAACAGCATAACAAACATTGCAGCTGGTCAGCCACCAGTTAGACCTTTCTCCTTGTAAACCAGCTTCTTCAATTTGGCAAGCAGTCCTTGAGCAGAAACAGCAAAGGGCATATAACTTGATACTTCATTACACAGAACTGTTACATTGGGGCTGTACAAACATTTAAAAATCTTTAATTTTGTCAAATCATAGCTAAAGCCAGCTATGTCAGGTTTTTTGCCCTTTTTCATTTTTAATGCTATTTTCATATGAGTTGAATCACCCACATGGAAACTTTTGACATTTAGCAGTTGACAGTACCACCTTCAATAAAACCTTGGCCCTTGAACTTGTAGTTCTGCCCTTGCATTTCATCTCAGTTTTAAGCAGAGCTGCATGGGAAAATAGGTGGCATTTCTTCTGTGATGAGTCCAAGTGTCTGTATTAATTCATAAAAATCTGATAAAATGCTTTCACTCACATCTGGAGTAACAACATGAAATGTACATAAGGCAATGAAATTTGCGCACATATAAAGTCAAAGCCAGCCATATTCTTTCAAAATCAAATACTGTGTATGTTGGCTGCATGTGAAAAATTTCACAGTTATTTATACCTGACCAATGCCATTTAAGACCTAATTCTGCTCCCAGTGGTGTTTCCAGCAATTTTGCAAATTACTTTCTTTGGTAAAAAGAGGTAAAAGGAGAATGATAGGAAACTTAAATACTAAATACCAAATATTATAGTTAGTTTTATTTCTATTAAAACTCATAATCTCTTTAAAAACACTTGAGATTCAACTAGTGCAAGGTATAAAAAAGTGACTGGAGTTTTGGAGTTTCTTGTCTAAAACAATGTATAACCTTTGAGACCATTATTCATAATGCTTTTAATGTCAAAGGTACTTTTGTTCCTTCTTAGGGGATTATTGCTGGTCACCTTCCTGAGATTTGAACAACAATGAATGACGAGCACCATAACTATTCCTCTAAATTATCATATCACAAATTAATAATTCGGTCCTTTTCTAAATGGATCTCTCCCCACAATTACACTAAAACACAGTGATGGGTCACAAATTCCAGGGGGTCCAACTGGTCCTGGAATTCCTGGAGTGCCACGATCTCCATCTTTACCAGGCTGTCCACGCTCTCCAGGACGTCCTTCCTTACTCATGCCTGGTGGACCTTCAGGACCTTAATAACACACATGCAATAAATAAATAAATGCAATACTATCAAAAAGAAAATGAGCAAGTATGGACCAACAACACTCTTTGGTGAAGTATGCAGATAAAGAAGATTTCATTTTGGCAAAGGCACTTCTTGTCACAAACTGCTTGTATATTTATATAAACAACGTGATGTTATCTTATACAGATTTTTTTAAAGCACATGTAAAACACTTTAAATAAAGATAGCTTTTAGAGGGAAATATGAAAATCTGCTTTAATACACTATTCTATTTTTTCATATAATCTGGAACCACAAGAATCAGTCCCCCTACTTCTATTTCTCTGGCTTTGGATCAGGCCCTAATATATCTTCCAAATGCTCTACTTTATATTTTGTATGCATACACTAATGTTATGAAGAATATGTCCCACATTACAAGTCACATGATCATATTAGGACTCAGTTTTCATATGTAGTTGACTTCAGGATCCACCTATCAAGAAAGAGCAGTCTCAGACACCAATCTCTACAGAACCTGTCTTATATTAAAAAATGTATTATATGGCAATTTATAAGGTATGTAAGAGACAGGTATTACCCTAAAATGTATTTGATAAGATGTGTACAAATGATGTAAGTTTTTCCAAATTACATAAAATTGTTTTCTAAACCATACTTTAAAAAAATTACTAGCATGCACAGAATCTGCACATCTGAACCGTCCCTCACCTGGAGGTCCTGGGGGGCCTTGGATCCCAGGAATGCCAACTCCTTGATTGCCTTTTGCACCATTCTTCCCTGGCAGTCCTGTGAATTAGCAAACAGATGCATATCTTTGCACCTCATTTTCACCCAATTAAGTCAGAAATCAGCATTTGATAATATTTATTGAATTAAATATGTAGTATTTTGAAAGCAAATAATGGGATACAAAGCAAGCTTTTTCTTGTAACCTGCACAGTGTGAGTGGGCTCTAAATCATGTTAATTTCTACTGAATTTAGAGCTGATATAGCAACAGTTAAGCAGACAACCACTATCAGCTGAGGGAACAGATGATAGGTAATTAAGAAATTTGCTGTCATTGCCTTCCTATCAGTGAAGTTTTTAATATGTTTTATAAAGGAGGTGTAAGTTTTTCATCACAATCCCTGTGGAATACAGAATATATAGAAAATGTTCCACAACACACAAAGCAGAATTAAATTTCCACCAAACAAATACTCTGAGGGTCAAAATATGAGCTCTCTCACACTAGTACAACCCAGTAAATTCAATTTCTTCATAGATACATTATCTATTTTTCAAACTTCTATAGAATAACCAGAACTGCTAGTGTCAGCTCCAGACAAAAACTGCATATTTTCCTGTTGGAGATTAAGTTATAGAAGTACTACAGGCAAATAATCATCATATACAAAATTAATTTGGTGTGCTAGCTCACAGGTAGTAAGCCACAAAGAAAGTAAATATTTATCACCATTTGTCTGCTTACTATTGCCACATTACTAGCTAGCTGTTATTTCATACAGTTTTCCTGATTATTTTGATGCTACCAGTTACCAAATTATGGACTCCACCTAGTCTCTTGCTTTAGTTCCAGACTTTAGGCACGTACTTAACATAAAGTCTGCAAATACATCACAGAACTCAATTAGAATGCTTGGCCAGTTGAGTTACCTGAAAGCATAAACCTTAGCCTGCTGAAAAAGAATCCAGAATGTTTACAAAAATCATAAAGAAAGGAGCAAAAATCCTTTTCAGATAAAGAGAACAAAAGGACAAAAAGTCAGGAAATTAAAAGGAGTATAGAAGTTGCTAGATGTCAAACATCAGCACCAGATATTAAGTAGCCAGTGACTAAACACTTAAAACAGCAGAAACAAACAAGTTTGGAAGAAAAGAAACCAGAAAACATGGAAATACTTTGACATCTATGTCTAGGCATATTTGACATAAAAAATAATCTAAATGCAGGTAAAAATATTTACATGAGACTAAGAACTCTCTAAAAAGATTAGAACAGAATTTGACTACAGTGGAACTGAACAATAACTATCTGGCTGTGTTCTTGTATTCTCACTCCTGTCACTTGCTCCCTGAAGGCGATGAAACATCCACACTGCTCCATGTTCACAATTCCATTCAGCCAAACAAGTCCAGCTATTCTCTTATTCCACCCTGCATTAATCCCATTCAGCACCTGAAGCAGAAAACCAAGGCATAAAGACCTTTAGCACTGTGACACATGCACATTGTACCTCTTGTCCCACGAGCCCCAGGGCGACCTGGCATGCCCATCAGCCCTGGAACGCCATCATTCCCGGGTAAACCAGGAAACCCTCTTGGGCCTTCAGGGCCTCTTGGACCTGGTGGTCCTGGAAGTCCTGGGGGAGCACTTCGGGACTGACAATGGTTACAGTTTTGTAGTCTTCCACTCTGGAGAATGGCAGGCAACTGGGCTGGGAGAATTCAAACAAAAATTTGCTTAAAGTGTTGTAACAATAGAAGTACTGCCCTCAACCACTAACACAAAATCAGTTCCCTCTCTTAAGATAATATAATACCTTTAGGAAACAAGACGGTAAAGTATGGAGCCTGTGATATGGAAATATTGTTCCACATGTGTAGGAAAACAAGGAATAAATTTGTAACATGGAACATGCTTTCAAAAAAGCATTTCTATAATTATCAAGAAACTTCTTTAGCACTTCAAACAAGGAAACAACATTAAAGATGCTTTCAAACTTACTTCTCAATACATCTGAACACACCTGTCGAATAAACTCTTCTGAGAATTCTCGTGCCTGCATTGAACAGAGAACAGAGCATGTAATTCTTTCTGGTTTCTAAGGTACACAGAATGAAAACTTAGAAGTCCTCTACATACAGGTTTTCCATCTGATCCAGGTGGTCCTGGGGGTCCTCTATCTCCTGGCTGACCTCTGAGACCAGGAGGTCCAATCAAACCCTGGAGACCAGATTCTCCTTTTTGGCCACTGATGCCTCGAATGCCTGGATCTCCTTTTTCACCTTTCTGAAATGGAAAATCAGTGAAAAGCCAATTATATATTCACAGATCATTTGGAAGCTAGATATCACCAAACATATTCTGAGAAACCTTTACTGAAGTTCTTCATAAACCTAATGTGACACCAGTGAAAATTAACTTGATATTGATGAGATCTATTTTGCTAAAATGTATTCAAGTTTTCGGATTCCTTAGTAGCTGTTTCACATAAAATTACCAAAGAGAACTAGAAATAAATTACCTTCTCTTAACTTTGCAGACCCATTTTACTATTCATTATTAACACATGGAAGGAAGGGTTTTATTCACTTTTTCCTCAGAAACACAATTTTTTAAATAGTATGTTAAAATCCTTAGAAGATCAGAAAAATTGGATGTGAAATTCTGGCCACCACTGAAGTTCCTGGAAACTTAAAATAATAATCAAGCCTTTTACCTTATATCTGCAGTGTATAAGACAACGGAAAAAATAATGTTATTTCAGTTAGGGATTTTTTTTTGCTTCTTTTTTTTTTTTTTTTTCCATCTGATTGATAGCTACTGTAGTCTGTTTGCTTCACTGGAAAAAGTAAAAAAAAAAGCTGAAAAATATTTAAATATATCTTCACCAAAGCAATGGTTTTATGTATGGAATTACCTACTGCAATAGTTCATGTGGAACTCTTTCCCTGCTCTGGAGCTAACGGAACACCAGTATGTGCCCAAGATTAAAGTCAGTATACTGTGTTTGCTCCCTTATGAGTTTTTTCCTCCCTTGTTTGCACAGTTTCTGCATAACATTATTAGTTGCTGAAAAATTTTTTTCAGTTGCAACTATTTTAGATGAAATCATGAGAACAGGACTATTACACATGACAAACTTACTGAAGCAAATAATAGAAATTTAAGAAATACTCATGTATACAGTCTCAATAGACTTACACTGATTTTAAATTATGGCATTTATATTACTTTGTAATATCTCCCATATTAAATATCAAGATTCTTCACATCAGAAAAATTCAAAGCTTCCTGGCTTGGTCTATATTAGTAATTATGCCCAGAATTCTATACATTAATTACTAGAGGGTAACGAGCTTTAAATTCAGTGTCAAATAAATCAGTTTTATGAGCTAGGCTGTAAAATCAGACAGGTAGTTCATGCTCTTAAAGAAACAGAAAAATAAGACAAAATGTGACAGATGTCAGTCAAGTGCCTAAGAGTACTGCTGGAAGGGTGGCCAGTTCAGGGGCATGACCTGAACAGCAGTCCATACCTTCGGAAGTCATACATTAATTCAGATACAACTTCTTTCAAAGTTGTAGTTGTAATTTATTTTCTTAATATTATCATCTTGTGTTACCTCTGCACTTAGAGGGGCAACACGTTGTGACGTGGGTGTGGACCCTCACAGAGGACGGCAGGCAGCAGCCTGGTCAAACATAGAAGGCTCCTCATTATCTGACTCCAATTCTACCTATATACTCTTTTTACAGAGGGCCCAGATTGGCCCAAGGAGGTTACAACCTCCTGACTCCATTGGTCACTCTTACTTTCAATCAAGTTCTCTCTCAGAGAACTATGCAAAACATACAGATAATTTCTAAGAATACAATATTGTTTATGTGAAGCAGCGTGAGGAACGGTGCTGCAAAGATTCAAACACTCAAAAGCAATAAAGTCAGGGGCGACAATCTTGAATGTTGTAGTCACAGAGAAGGGATCCTCTTAGTTACCTCATGTAGATTTGTACTTGCTCATTTGTAGTTCATAATTACAAAGGTGTTTTTTCTAATTTAAACAGACAGCAAGGCTCAGAGATAAACACGTGGTGCTTATGTAGCTACTTGTGGCTATGCTAGAAACAATATGTGCTGAGATCTGAAACCTTGTTGGATTTATAGCTAGGAGGGGTTTTGTTTTGGTTTTTAATTTTAATTCCTTTTACTCCTATGGACTATATTTACAAAAAGATTTGGAAGCTGAGCTATCTGAACTAAATGTTAAAGGGGCTAGAAGGCATTAAGAAGCAGAGAATACTGGAGAAATAGGATCTACTATAGAACAACACTGGAGGCAAGAAGCCAGCTTAAAAACACCAGGAGAAAATGTTGGAAGCATCAGCAGAACTGCCTGAAGAACTTGCCAAGAAACAACTGGAACTGTAGGGGGAAAATTTTCCACAGTATATCTTGGTCTTTTAATGTTCAACCACATGCATGTGGGGTCTTGTTTGCTGACCCTTGCTATTGGCAAAGAAAAGCAAAGAAAGGAAAACAGCTCAGTAAGTGCTGAGACTTACAGGCTGAAGAAACTTCTTAGAAATCAGAATCTAACAAAAATATATAAACTAATTTTACAGGTTTAATAAGTAAACACAATGACATCATTATAGCTTAACACATAGTAAGAAATTATTTAAATGAATTTCCAGTAGAAATATTTTATTGTCATGATTTACAGTACCTAAGAAGACTAATTCAATAGCATACAAGGAATTTTCTACCAGTTTTGGCAAAAATTTAGAAAAACAACTTATCTGTTAGAATGGATAAAATAATTTCATTATCAGAATGGAATTTCCAAGTAATGTATCCAGCTATTGTTATGCAACAGTGCTTTGAGGAAAAAGGTTGAACAAAAAATATCTAAATACATTTGAAGAATTGGATTAATAGGACAGTGTATACTCTGATTTTACAAAATATTGAAATAAATAATAACCAACAAAATTAACATTTTAAATACCAATTTTTTAAAAATATGCAACACAATGATTAATTTTCTTTAGTTATTTTCTCTATTCAACCTATCCTTTTTTTTTTTTTTTTTTTTTTTTGTTGGTTTCTTGGCTTTTTAATTCTCTTAAAGTATATGCTTGGCTTTAATAATTTTTCAATGAAGTGTATATCTCATTCTGTCTCTTTATAACTAATACTCCTTTCTCTGATATTTTTCAATTTCTCCTCTGTTGCCTATAGACATGTGAGTACAGAAGTAAGACTAAACACACATTTTACAGATCACGTAATTTGCAGAAACAAATGGAATAATTTTGTAATACTATATTTATCATTGCAAAAAATACGTACCTCTCCTCGTTCTCCACTCAATCCTTCTACTCCCTTTAAAAAAGAAGATGCAAAAGAAATTTAAAATGCAGGCTGAGCCAAATTACTTGGAATCAAAAATTAGTAGGTTTTGCCCTTCATTTTCAGTAATCAATCACAAATGATAATTTTTAGAGATTCCCTGATTGCTATAATACAAAAAACAAAACTGGGTGAATGAACACTTCAGTATTACCTTTAATATCATGTACCAAGTGGATCAGTTAGGAATATATCACCCATATTATAAACATATAAATATAGTACAGACTTAAGAGATAAAAGCTTATTCACTTTACAAAAGAAATAACATGTCCTAGCAGAAGTAAATTCCTGATTCAAACTGTTTAATACCCTCTTACTAGGCAGAAATTAATTTCGAAGCCTTTGAATACAGACTCAATGGTAAGGCAGATTTTGGTGTCCTTTCTGCCAAGTGGTTCAATTGTGTTACTGACCATTATATCCAATAGCAAGATGGCCGTTTGCTTTTCTGATTCATGGACAAGGAAATCTGTATTTTGTCTTGGAGTCTTGAGAATTCTTGGAAAGACCTTGTGTTGTCTACTAAATTACTGATTTTTTCGGTTGCTGACCAAACCAGATAAGCATGGGAAACAATTTTAGACTCAGTCTGTATTATTTTTTCAGCTTTCTCCGAAAAAAAGCAAGGAAGCAATAGCAATCCAGTTGCATAATTCAATCTGAAAAAAGAATATTTTCCTTCACTATCACTTTGTTTTCCCTTATGACTAAAATAATAAAGATATGGGGAAAAAAATCCATTATTTGCAAAATAAATAAAGTTTAAACTGAAAAGTGTTAGTCTAGGACATTACATTTGGTTAAGTCAATGACCTGTCTTTTAGTTTAAAGCATTTATTTTTAAAAGAATTTGCTCAGGTTTAAAAATTAACTATTTTCAACCGAGATATCTCTGAGAGTGTTAACTAACATGCAGTCTAGATCTCCTGTCCAGAGTCCCCAGGAATCAGGTCCATCTGGCTAGACAGGCACCTGTATTCATCTCATAATTCTGAAAAAAGCAACTGTGGATTACTTCCAAGTCTGGTTTTAGATATGCACCTCTAAAAAATACTCTGTTTAGACATGACGTAGACTATGCTGTTAACAAGTATTTATAAATACTAACAGCTATTTTCTGTGTAATAGCAAGACTGCCAACTATGACACAAACAGAATACACTGGCCTAGAGTTGAAGAGAAACAACTAGATCTCACTGATTTACAGCTGAAACAGGAAACATCTGTAATTTATGAGCACAGAAGATGTCAATAATGACTCCCAATATAGTCTAGAAGGTAACGAACTGTACAAAAGTGTAGCATTGTACATGCAAATCCTTAACATCTCAAGTATCACTCTTATAACCTTTACACAAAAGACACTTTTTGCTGTTATCTGCATTTTATATTACTTATAACTGTTTTATAAAAATATTCTATAATTAAGGTTTTAGTACAATAATAAAAGAAATGCACTTATGGTCTGTTTCTCAAGATACACAGGAACAGGTGGGTTGGAAGTGACATCCTTGGATTCTACTTCCTTTGCAGAACAGATGCAGCTTGATCAACTTGACATGCTATCCAGACAGGTTTTGCCACAATATCTATGAGCAGCCTGCTCCAGTGTTTGACTACCCTCAAAGCAAAATGTTTTTCCTTTATATCAAGTTCCTGTGCTCCAATTCATGTTCATTTCCTCTGATCCTTCAAACATGCACAGCTGAGAGAAGTGCTGCTCCATCTTCTCTTTATGTGTTATATTTGTTATATTTGTTATTTTTTTTTTACTAAGAATGTTTAAGAAGTAATTTATATAAGTACGTTATCATGTTGTACATAAATATATTTCACCTGATGCAAAGACCTATACATGTTGATCAAAGAAGTGTTAAGAAACAAATATAAATTGTGGCCCCAAACCAGGATCACTATGGCTCTCTTGAAGTAGGATCACTATTTTAACAGTACCTGTAAGCCTGGATTTCCTTGTCTTCCTTTTTCTCCTTTCAGTCCCTTCAGAAAAGAAGCACATTTTATAAAATATAGATTTATCTGGTACATGTAATTAAACTATCAAAAATTAACGTAAGGACCTAAATACTAAAACCTCATTCTAAACCAGGACAAATCAATCTGAAAACTTACTCTTCTAAGAGATCAGAGCCGAAACTGCAGAATAAAATTTCTACTGTGAACATAGAGGAACTAAGCCAGGATCCAAGACAGGATACTCTTCTTTTTCTTGTAGGTATTTTCACGATTTTAGATGAGAAGGAGGAAAATCCCACACGCTAATAGTAAAGTAGGTAGGCAGAGGCCAGGTGGAGTTACTTTGACTATGTTTCTGTGATCTTGCAGTGCCCTTCAGGCAGGGACAGAGGACATCCAGCAACAGTCCTGGGTGATGTACCAGGCCTCTGGGGCAGCAGCACAACCTGCAGCCCTGTGCCTGCACCACTGCTAGGAGCACACAGCTCTGCACTAAATGCCAAAAGCCTGCTCAGGCCCCCAGAAATGCAGCTGAAAACTCATGCTGGCCATACTGGGCAGATTTCCTTGAAGGAGAATTACTGCTGGCATTCAAGTTAACCCTTCTTAAAAAACACCCTGTCTGAATTAATACCTAAGATTTGTATAAATAGCAATGCCAGATGATTAAATTAGAAAAAAAGTTTATATACCTGGATACCAGTGTCACCTTGGTTTCCTTTCTCTCCCTGTAAAATATTAGAAGAAAGGTCTCCATTTAAACATGGGTCACCTCTAAAACATGTAATCTGTGCTTTAATTTAACATAGCAATTACAAGAGAAATATCTAGCTTTTTCTTAGTACATACTGAAAGAAAACAAATCACTTTATCCCCATGTACACAAAAAGAAGTCCAGAAAGCTATACTAAGAAAGGACTTCGTCATTTAAACAACTACCAAAAAGAAAGTATATACTCACCTAACAAGTAAAGAATTAAAAAAGAAAGTGGATACTCACATACCAAGTAAAAAAAATTAAAAAAGAAAGTGGATACTCACATACCAAGTAAAAAATTAAAAAAATACAACATAATGAGGTGCCAAATCCAGCAGGATTTTATCTACACAGTGCATGGGAGTGGAGAGGATGTAGTCAGGAAGGGAGGCAATGTTTCTGGGTTAAATTTTAGCTGAATGCACCACTGCATGCAGAAGCAATGCAAAACAAAGGAAAAAAAGTATTTTTCATCACTCTTTATTTAAATTAAATTAATTTAAAAATATTTAAGGACTAAGCTCCATTACCACGCACTTGTTTTGTCTTGAAATGTTTGAAGTAAATAACAGTGGGGGGATTTGTAATCAGATGGTGTAAATAGTGCTTAGAAGTCAGGTATGTAGTTTTATCAACTTGTCTGAACACCATTTAATTGACATTGGAGAGAAATAGGCAATGCATGAAAACTGTTCATTCCCATTAATAACAGAGGTATAAAATATGTACTCCAAAAATGTGCCTATTTCTCTTCATTAATTGAAAAGGAAACTTAAAGTTATAGGAGATGGCTCTTAATGTAACTCTGCTATCTTATGTTTAAATAGACATAAATCAAAATGCTGAACCATGAAAATAGCAGCTCATGAAACAAAGGACAGATCTGTAGGGGGTGTCCAAAATTGCGTTCAATAAAGAAAATAATTAGAATGGAGATTTTTGGGTCTGTTTTGTCAGCTTTCTTGTAAGAGCCAAAAACATTGTGTGTTCGGTTGTGGTTGTTTTTTGGTTTTTTTTTTTGGTGGTTGGAAAATAAAAGAATGCTTAATGAAATGTTAAACAGTAGTGAAGCGGAAATTTTTGCCATAGGAAATATTTTCCTGACTGAAAATCCCAGAACATACAAAAACATTTATGCCAGATGTAGTATTTTATTGTATTCTACTTGAATGTAAAATATTCAGTTGTTAAAAGATTTAAAATCAACTACAGCTCAAAGGCTTCACTTTTTCTGTCAGATGCCCAAACTGCGTTTTTCTTCCTGAATAATTCTAGTTTGTCATTGGACTTGTAACTCCAGCTAACTTGCATCTTCATAGAAAATAAATGCCCCTTTTAAAGACTTCTTCAGTTTAAAATTTGGAGAAGGTCTACACATTTTAACAAAATCATCTTTCATAAAAGATTATTGTCTTAGTATATGTCCCTTACATAACCCCTAGATATTGAATTGAATATATAGTGATAATGAAACTACTTAAACTAATATTATGACACTGACTCCATGCGCTAGTCAATGTAAGGCATGTCCAGATATGTGTCTACTGACATGTGAAGTACTCTAGTATATCTAAGACATGTATATGAGGCTGGCATACATGACATTGAACATACAAGAAAACGTGTGCCTTCTGGAGCAGAAGATGAACTCTACTGGAATACTTCTGCATGGGGTTTTCACAAAACTTTAATTATAACATCACCCTTCTCACTGTCTCTTTACCTTTCAACTTTTCTCTTCTTATGAAAGTGAAATAAATGCCTGATTAAATTCTATTTCTCTAATGCCATATTGGGTCTGGCTGAGGAGTTCATTTTCTCCATAGCAGCCCTCACAGTGCTGTGCTTTGCAGTGGTGGCTAGGAAGGTGCTGATAACACACTAGTGCTTTGGGTATCGCTGAGCAGAGTTCCCTGAAATTCAAGGCTGCCTCTCCAAATCCCCCCGCCTTTTCCCATAAGCTAGGGCCAGGCAAGGTCTTGGGTAGAGACACAAATTCAGGGTAGGTGAAGAAGGGGTTTAGAGCAGCCCTGCGGAGGAGGGCTTGTGCATGCTGATAGATGAGAAAGTTAATGTGACCTGGCAATGTGCACTTCCAGACCAGAAAACCAACTTCATCCTGGGCTGCATCAAAAGCAGTGTGGCCAAGGGATGCAGGGCAAGGGATGCAATTCTCCCCTTCCACTCCACTCTCCTGAGACTCCATCTGTGTCCAGCTTCAGGGCCCCCAACATAAGAAGGACATGGATTTGCCGGATCAAGTCCAGCAGAGGGCCATGAATATGATTAGACAGCTGGAGCATCTCTCTCATGAAGACAGACTGAGACAGGTGGGATTGTTCAGCCAGAGAAGAGAAGGTCTGGAGAGACCTTAGAGCAGCCTTCCAGTACACAAAAGAGGCTTAGAAGAGAGCTGGAGAGGTACTCTTCACAAGGGCCTGTAGTGACAGGACAAGAGGGAATGGCTTCAAATTGAAACTAGGTTTATCAGGAAGAAATTCCTTATTTTGGGGGTGGTGAGGCACTAAGACAGATTGCTCAGAAAAGGTGTGGATACCTCCTCCCTATAAGTGTTCAAGGCCGGGTTGGATGGGGCTTTGAGCCACCTCGTCTAGTGGAATGAAGTGTCCCTGCCCATGACATGGGGACGGGCACTAGAAGATGTTTAAGGTCCCTTTCCACACAACCATTCTATGGTTCTATGACATAGCCAGGTCACATGACCTAAACTGAAAGGGATATTCCATACCATAAGATGTCTGCCCAGAACTAAAAGCTAAAGGAAAGGGGAAGGAGAGGAAGTTTCATTATTATGACATTTGTCTTCCAAACCTCTATATGTACTGAAGTCCTGCTTCCTGGGAATCGGTGGAACAACACATGCTGACAGGAAGCAGAAAACAAATGTTTTGTTTTACTTTGCTTCCACACATGGCATTTCCTTTTGCATTATTAAACTGCCTTTATCATGACTCATGAGCTTTCTCCCATCTTATTTTCTTGATTTTTCCCCTGTCCTGTTTAAGAGTGGAGTGATAGAGAAGCTTGGTGGGCTCCTGGCATTCATCCAAGGTCGACTCACCACAAATGCTTTCACATCAAGGCCTTTATCCTTCAGAAGAGAATTTTCAGGATGGACATATTATTGCTTTAAATGTGTCCAACTGTTATCTAATAATAATGATGTGTTTAGAGAAAGGATTTTGTTAAATAATCATCAGTTATAAGAAAAGCAATTCCAAAAAAAGATTCAATTAATGTAAAACTGGAAAAAATACTTACCTTTAATCCCTGGGTACCAGGAATGCCTGGGTAGCCTGGTTCACCTGGAGCCCCTGGTACTCCTAGATCTCCCTGAGTAATACAATAGCTGTGTGTCAGTGATTGCTGTGTGTCAAAACACACATTGCATGTTTCTCAAGGTCACATGATACGCTTTGGCTATGATATTTTGAAATTTTAAAATAGAAGATGATTGAAATGTCTGAAGGATTTTTGAAGGGATGGTGAATACAGAGAAGCCATATCCAGTATCTATTTTTATTGTCTTTTAATATAGCTTATGTTTCAAAATTACATGAAAAATACTACCTCAAGTAATGACAATATTTGTAAGTTTGAACTCAACGTCTTATTTTCACAGCCTAAAATCTAGTATAAAATTAATAAGAATATGTCATCAAATGGATTCTGATGCAATGTGATGATAACTACTGTTTTGCTGTGAAACAAACTGCCTTATAACTAACCAGGGGAAAAAATGGAAAAATTAGTAAATCATGAAAAAGTAAATGAATCCCTTCTTTAACTAGAATACTTCCCAGAATTATATTTACCTTGGCTCCTGATGATCCTGGTTTCCCCTGTATTCCTGGTTCGCCTTTATCACCCTATATAACAATGCCGGAGTGTGGCTAACATCATTATGTTTTGTCACATGTGGTATGACTAGCAAACATAAACAGACACTGTTGAGAAACTGACTTTTAAAAACAGGCACAAGTAGTGACTGAAAGGCTAAAGTTCTTCTCCATTACAAGGATCCTGAAGGTTTAACTTTCTCTCAGGAAAGATGAGATACTGATGACAAAACATGATCTACCAGCTTCTGCGCACCTGCTCCATCTCCACCTGTGTCATTTGCCTCACACAGTCACACCAAGTTTGTGTCTACTGACCTCCTATTTCCATCATCTCATTTAATTGTCAAAGTCAAAATATTTATTTATGTTTTGGCTGTTATTGCAACCTATGGAATTAGACATATTCAGCATAAGGATTTGCATTAAATCTAAGAATTATTGACTACCTCATGATGGATTTCTGTAAGAATGAGTTTACTAAGAACAATTCTCTAAGAAACAGCTTATATTCTAAGTGAAATAAATATACAAAATAAAAGCATTTTTCACAGACAAAAAATAAGTTCATTAATTTTTAGTTGTATCAGATATTCAATCTTCTTGACCATAGAAAACATTGACACTTAAAAAAATGCTACTGTCAGTATACAATTATAAATAAATGGATATGCACTCTGGATGTAAAATAATGTATGGGGGGAAAGGGATCTAAATGTAAATACAAAGTTTGGGAAATGGATTCTATATTCCTAAATATTCTCTAGGACATATAATTCAATGCTTACTTACAATTTAATCTAAAACTAATTTTGGATTAAATTAAAGGTTACACCAACCAATCTGAATTTGTAGTATTTATTTTAGCTTCTGAGAACACTGGTAAAATTAGTTCTTGCTGTAGCTGCAGTGCAATCAATAAAGTTACATCTGAAATAAGTTTGGCTCCTTGGGTGGAAGAAACAGCACATAACATTATTGAACACAATTAAAATATAAATAAATGCAGCATGGGAAAGTTCAGATGTATACTGAGAATTATCTGGTTTCCAACACTGCAGAACATTTTCCAGGACTGTAAAGCTGAAACAAAATCTCACGTCCATTTCCGCAATTGTTAAATCCTCACAGGATGACAGGCGCCATTTACTGAGTTATATTAACCTCTCTTGAGAGTGAACTATCATAGAAGGTAACACAGGGAAAATCACACAGCTGCTCACCAATATTTGATACACCAAAAAATGAGCTGCAAACTCCTGGCATCGTCCACATTAAATTTGTATACAAAGCAGTAATTTATCAAAGTCACAAGCAAACTGACTCAAACACTTACCTTAGGCCCAGGAGCTCCAGGTAGACCAAGTGAACCTTCTGGTCCCATCAAACCCTATTTATTTATGAAAAAGACAGAGACATTTCTGTACCAAGACAGAGGAATAATGAACTTGGTGTTGTATTAATAACATCATTATTTTATTTCTTTAGTGAAATAAACAGTAAATACAATGTCTTTTACCTTATTACTATACAGGCTATAGTTCTGATACAGTACAGTGGATTATTTAGTCCTTCTATGGTCTAATGAAGGGTTACTGTGGATAGGAAAAAAAAACAAAAACAAAAAAAACCCCACAAAAACAGGAGAAAAGAACAGTGCAGTCATGGAATACTCCTGAGAGAAAAAATTCTGCAACTCAAGACCCAGTCTGTAATGCATCCTTAGTTATAACTGAAAGCAACACAAAAGTTTCTTGGTTTCTGTTTAGAGTTTCCAAAAAGTATTTGCGGCATTTCATGACATGGTCCTTTCCGACCATGCATCCATCAAAGGTTGCCATGACTTGACTCCTTGTGCAAATTTTGTGGAGATTTATCAGGAGCAGTTAACTTTTAGGGCCACACCTTTGCATCTTCTGTGAAATCTTCAGAGTTAAACTGGTCATTCAGGAACCCAATGGCTTCTGCCATTTCAGGTCATGACACTTCAGCACATGTACAAAGCCAAAACAACCTCTTGAACTCCTCAAATGGAATCATGTTCATAAGGGCATGTTTAGCTGTATGTTCCCTACATAAAATAAGAGCTAAAGAGTATTAAATCATCAAAGGGCTGACTTCCTTAATTTCTGTTTAAAGCTAGTCTCAAGTACACATTAGAAAAGAAATCCTTCTTTGAAATCATACTTTCCAGGATGGAATTCCCATTAATTGTATTTTCCATATCTGGTGTTAACAATTGTAATTTTCACCACTTCATCGCACTTCACTTTAAGTCTAGAACTGCATGCATCAATAAAAACAATATATTATTATTGTTTCACTTGGACTTGCTTAAGTACTGTGAGATACAATCTGCTATAAGAGCATGCTTAAGAAGCAGCATAACACAAAAAAATAATGATACAGAAAGTCTGACAATTAAATAAAGCCTGGAAATCTAACTTCTCACTGACTAACTTTTATCAATTATTCCAACTGATCATATTTTCAAAATCCACAGTTATTGTTGTTATTTAATCTTCACTTTCATATAAAGAAAAACATTCACTTTCTATTTAGTAAGAAATGTTAGGAACAATTCACTCCTATGACATTATCTCAGACATTTTTTGAAAGTTACATGAAATCAAAACCAGATATAATTTCTTACACAGATAACAGCCCAGCTTTGTAAAAAAAAACCAACTTTATTTGCTGAAACTAAAAGAGTGTCCTTGTTTCTGCAATAGAAGAGAAAATTCAGAATATTTAAAGCAAGAAGTAATTCTCTACAGCCATGGTTTTCAGAATTTCATCAGTTTTCTGGTTTTTCACCTCTGCTTTACCACTACCCAAAGATTAATACAAATTAACCACAGATTAATTCATGTTTCTTGCCTGCTATAGGATAAGAAAATACTGGTCACCAAAACTTTCCATCAATAAATATAGCAACCTATTCTTTAGGCCACAGACACTCTACCAGCTCACTAGATCATTTCTAGTGAAACCCACATCAGTCTTTGGATAACAGAAGTGGCATATGCTCACCAAAAAGACCCCTCATTCATTTTATCTTATACAATGCAGAAATACTATATGTAAAGAATAGCTTCTTTTCTTTTCTTTAAGTTAAATCAGCTATGTGTATATATCCACATTGACCTGCAAACACACACCAGAGAAGGCAAATCGGAAAATACATTTAGTATAATTAAAGGCCAAGAATACATCTGCAGGAAAAGGATAAATAAAATCCCTTTTACCTGGTTTCCTTTCTTGCATTTTCATTACTGGGTCATATTTAACTTGTTTTGTCTAAAAAATTACACAGATACTACTAAATTAAATCAGCACACTGCAAGAAGAAAACTTTCAGATGCAATAGAGGAAAAGCATGTGAACATATTCTGCAAAGTATATAAAATTTGAAGAGAAGATAATGTCCTGAACAAAAATGTAGAACAATTCAAGGACATAAAATGTAGCATTATTGTCCTGTTTTCCACAGCTGACATTATGTCAGGTAAAATAATAAATTGCTGTTGTTGGCAATGCAATAGGGATAGTCATTACTGAAGAACTTGTTACTGAAAAATTTTCCCAAGCTATTAATAGACCATCTACAAGCTTTCCATCTGTGTTTTCTGGAACAAACATATTCAGTGTGACTAATACAAGGAAAATCCCACTATCTTTTCTGGTTTAAATTCCCAAATGACATATAACATATTCAGATATTCCATGCATCAATCTCCTATTTAATTTATCAGGTGACAAAAAAATACATTAAATGAATTGACAGGAAAGGGGAATAAATTATTTTCAAGTGTATCATGAACCAGATGCTATTTACCTAAATAAAATTTGAAGAAAATATGGTAGGTGAGATAAATAAATATGAACACTTTGGAATTCCACAAGGTTTTATTGGAGTTCATGATATAGCCTTCCCTTTGGCATTTTGTTAAACTTTGCTCAGAAATAAATGGAGAAAAAATTCCACTAACAGGCAATAAAAATAGTTAGGAGGCACAAGTGAGAGAACAAATGTCCATGTGTTAAATAAGAGTAGGGACATCTGAACTTCCAGTTCAGGCAGTGTTTCATCCAAATTTGATCTAGACAACTGCAATATTGGTTGTCAAGGAAATCTATTTTTTCCAGAGATCTTTAGGAGGTAGCTGGAAAAGTCCTCTAAGTTCATGAAAAGAAAATTAACCTCTTTATACAAAAAAGGCTTTCTGACAGCTGTAAGGTAGTGATTATGCCTGTGGTAATCAGGAAAGGAAAAGATGCTGTTTGGATAGGGGGTTAAATACATACTGTGTACGAAATTCTAAATGTACTGGATGACAGAGTAGCCCAGAATTTTTAAAATCCCAAACTAATTTAAATTTCTGTCTCCAACAAAAACGACATCAGTTTTAACTGATAATATATTTTATGGAGGGGAGGGAAATGAAATTAAATGGGAAAGAATGGTCCCTGAAAAGATTATTTCTGTCATACAAGGAAAGGTAGGTACTAAGATGGTCTTAACAGTGTGACAGTACTGATGATTGAGAAATTGATATCAAGGCCCTTTTAGAGAACCACTGAGTATTCTGTATTTGTCGTCGAACATTCAAATATGTACTAGTGTAGGATCACCCGCCAACAGCAGGGAGAGGGAACTCTGGAGACCAGGGAGGCTCTTGGAACACATGGTTTATTGCATGGGTTGTGGGTAAAGGAGCCTTTGCCTCCAGCCACCAGCCTTGGCTGAAGAGAGAGCTAGCTCCTTGTTACAACGCCTTATATCCCTTTTGTGTTGAATATTCTAATTTACAGTGACCAATTGGCACGAGATACAAATCCTACAGATTTTACATACAGCCTATGAGAACTGCTGTATTACCATATCAATTTGTATTCCAAACCTTAAAGGCTACTTTCTTATCTACCTTTTCCCTGATACCTTGGCAGGCTACTCCCTTGTGCACCTTGGTGTCCCTTTGTTTGCTATTACTAAACCCATCTCTAGGTAATCACCATCTTCCTGCCTTCCATGCCTACATCTCAAAGCTGGCTTTCATTTCTATTTCACTCACGGGTTTTATATTTTCAGAATCTCTTGCCAAGCAATCATATTTGTAAGCTTTTCCTGTCTCATCCTTCCCAACATACTACTTCTACTTTTTACACTACAAAGTGACATCAGAACCCCCTTTGTCTACCAAAATGGATGTAATCCAGCCTGACTACTGCATATCAAGGAGAAGTTCACTGATGAAGATTTTCATAGGGAAAGACCTCAAAAGAAGATGGGAGAGGTAAATCCTGAGACAGATAAGTTATTAAACTGAAAAATACAATCTCTTTACAACCATCAAAATCCAAGAACTTATAAATATGTACTCTAACCTCTTGTCAAAATATTCAGAAGCTGAAAGTAATGGTAACAGAAAAAAAACAGTTCACAGCTTGCAGCCAGAATTTCCATGCTGCAAGTATGTTGCTGAGCTAAAAACTTACATTTGCCATAGCCTTGTCTTTCCAACTTGCAAATGCTAGTTTGTTCCTGTATTTGCCATTGCATGTTTGTTTATGACAAGCAGAGAATGACAACACCACAATTATTTGTTCATAATAACATAATTTTGAAACTTACAGTATCTCCTGGTGATCCTTTTGCTCCTGGTTGACCTGGCAGTCCAATTTCACCCTGCATTTTTTACATAAAGAGAAGAAATTCTGTGACTAATTAATGTATACTTAACATTTTTATATGTTCTTTAACAACGCAGATTTAGTTAGTTAAGATTGTTTCTCAATGTATTGAGTTCTCAATGTAACAAAATTAGCATAGTTCCTTTTAAACTATTCATTCCTTCTGGAATAGCTGAAATAAAACCTAAGAAGAGATTTTTAAATTTGGCATGAATTGTCTCCATTCTTTTGCATGATTTGATGTCATAAATCTCCACTATAAAAACTCTTCTCTAAGCCTGAACCCTTAGTTTGGAATGGGTATACATAGTATAAGTTTTAACTGCGTTTTGAACAACTAATAGTACCTTTTGTCCTTTTGCTCCTTGATTCCCAGGAATTCCAGGAATTCCCTGAGAAGGAAAAAGAAAACCTTTTAAATATATGGAATAATTTCACCAGATTTTTTTTGCATTTGCCTAAATGATTTGGATTCAAAATATGGGCAGGGACAAACAAAACAAAACAAAACAACAACAAAAACACAAAACCAAAATAAAAACAACCAACAAAAAATCTCAACAATAACAAAATCCCTCAAAGCACCAAAAACACATAGGAGAAAGAGCTTCAGCTGGAAACACGCAGACTACTCTAGGGATACAGTGAAACACTAATGCTGAATTGTTCTTCACTGTTTTGTTGCAGGAGTCCATGTCTACTGCTCAGCAAGCTCACATGCTGTTGCTTGCCCCAAAACCCTGACTGACATGAAAAGAAACCACGTTACAGCATCCATAAGATCTCCCACATAAGTTAAAGCAAAAGCCCTGGTCAATGGGACCATCAGCATGACAGATCATATTCTGTAAAATATAGTGACTTTAAAGAGACACATATAGTTTTACTTGATGTATACTAGCTTCCATCTTCATAAATAATTGAAGATCTCTGCCACTTCCTCAGTATCACTGTTCATTCAGCTCTACAGTATATCTCACATTTTTCTAACAGTGATCATTTAATCAAACATGATTCAGGTTAAAACACCACTCTGTATAGGTTTACTGCAGAAGTCTATATCCAGTTAGTCTATTTTTTTCTCTCAAGTAAGAACTATTCAAATTTGTTGGACAGAAAATGTTCTTATTTGTACCATAACTAATCTGCAGCAAGAATTTGGCTTACAGACTTTACATTTTAATCTAATATTGAAAATAATATGTTGCAGTGAAGACAAGACCGCTGTTCTAGACACCACTGAAACAAATGTATTCTATGGGAAAAAATAACATCATGTAACAACCATAACCTAATAGTTTCCATATGGATTACATGTGTGCAAAAGACAGTTCCATTGTTTTACACCCACTTTTAGTAAATAATGACCCCACCAAGTAGAAACAGTCCATTGGTCAATGGCATATGAGTTAACAATCATATTCTGAGCATTTTACAGACCATCAAAAATCCAGTTTATCTGTCATTAAAGGAAGAGATCAAATAATGCAATAAAACTAACTTGAAAATAATGCCTCATACTAAGATTTTCACTCACATTATGTTACATAACTCTTCTTAACTTTTGTCCAAAACCTTCTTAGATCTTTTGCACAAATAAAGAGATGGGAAATAGGACACATTCGTTACCACATTTAGAAAATTCTAGACCCATCTATGAGTTCACAATATAATTATTTAATGTAATTATAACATTTAATAATGTAGTTACTTATTTTTGTCACTGTAAAATATAAAAACAAATTATGAGTGTCTGTACCTGTACTATAAACCAGAATTTAATAAATGCTGAAAAAATCCCACTAGGCAGCAACCTTTTTGTCCTGAGTATACCAGATTTCCAGTTACATTTCTATGCAATTTGGAGGGCACAGAGAAGACAGTTCCACACACTTACCCAACACGACAAACGATTTACCAAGGTATAAGCATGACTAGAAGAAGAAACACAATGTCCTTCTGAGATGTGTTGATCTTTCTCAGTTAAAACAAATTGCTGGTACACGACATTTCATTTTATATCAGTGGCAAAGATGAAACTTCAAGAACAACAACTGTAAAACTATGTTGTATTTCCTTTCTTTTCTTTTCCCTTTTTTCCCCTTTCTGACTGATCCTGCACTACTCAGGTATGTGGAACTTAGGCCCTTAAGTCAATGAGAGCTGGTCTAGACCCTTAGAATTCTCTTATGGTTCATTGACATTCACTCAGCTAAGAATGAATATATCACTTATGCTGATGTGAGTGATTTCCAGAGTACATGGGGAAGGGATTTTCAGTTACTTTCCACATATAGGCTGGCACAAAATGAAAATGAAGTGGCTAATTTGGTCATAAAGAATGAGTATTTCCCACGAGTTATTGCTCTGTGTAGCTTCCATGGTTAAATAACTACAAAGACTAGTTTCTGTAGGATCAGCTCCAGAATACCCAAAAAATTAAAATTGGTTGGCTTGTCATTATCTATCCCAATGTATTACTTCCATTTACTTGGATAATCTCTGGTTATGCCAATTAGAATTATTTGCACTTTCCCAGAAGACAAGGTTAAATGGTAGTTCAAGCATCAAGAGTTTCTTACCTAACTTCTAAGTCAAAAGCCAAATCAAGATTTGGAAATGTGTCTTGTTCCCAAACAGAGATTTCATTTGCAATACAAATCCTTCAAATCTGAGTATCTTTTTTTTCTTTTTTAAGTCCCAGGAGTAATAAGACATTTTGAATAGGAAGTTATATTTAATAAGATGACATAACACTAACTAAACTGTCAAAGAAACTTTAATTATCAAAAAATGCATTCTCACTTTAAAGTATGAGGCAAAGCAATTAGTTTTACTCCATTTGTAAGAGAATTTTTTTGAAGAGTATATTGCAACTAAATTATCACAAATGCCTGTGTTTAATCAAAACTTAATATGAAACACATTCATCATGCAAGTTTTATGCCACTAAGGGAAAAACAATGCTTGGAACTGCTACAAATAGGAAAACTGCCACCCACTGGGAGTAATAGAATCAATGCTGTGGAATAGTTCATGATTCATTGGCCTACAGAAAAAAAAACCTGCCTTGAGGGATGTCCTTTGCAAAGCTATCAAGCACATTTTGTTCATATAAAATATGAAAAGGAGTCGTAATTCTAAAGTTCCTTTTTCCTTGTCTCTCCAGTAAATGCATGTTATGTACATATCACATATGCAGTTATAGCACCAATAGAAAATAGTATTACATTTCTAGCCAGAATATCTAAAAATCATACCATCTGCTCTGCTTTACTGATTTCTGTCCTTGTATGAGTTGGAGAATTTCTATACTTATAAAGTGGTTAATTTGTTTCTCTTTTACATCAAACTTCATGTAAGGTTTATTCAGTATTTCTTCATATTTAAAATTAAGTTAATCACAATTACTGCCTCAGTTCTTTTAGTATCAATCCGACTTCTTCAATTACCTTCACTTCATTCCAATGCCTTCTTCCTTTATTTGCAATTTTCCCTTAAATGGGAAGTCTTCCCTTAGCCCATAAAAGCCTGTAATATTATTCATTATTTTAGCCTTAATCAGCAAGTGCTATAATCACACAAAATGTAAAGCCAGTGAGATAGTCTAGCAAATCTAATTCCTTGGTTTAAAATCATATTCATTCAAAAAATTCTCAACTGCACTTTTATCACACACTGCTGAGTTTGTCCCTAAAACCTAACATCATCATGTACCTGTCTGCCAGCTAACCAAGATTTTTGGAAACTGAATAAGGACTGCTGTGCTTATTCTTTATTCAGCCTCTGTTGCTTGTTTAATCATTTATCTTCTACCCTGTCTCACCTATGTGTACCTAGAAGCCTGTCAGCTTTCTAAGGTCTGGTTAAGCCTGGGGAGGCTTTGCAGGGTACCTCAGGACCTAAAGTGACACTTGAATGCCACGTAGATAACTGAAATAATCTCTAGTGTCACTGACGGTGCTGTGGGATAGCAGATCTACTACCCTTTGAAAATGGTGTCACTCTGCTCTAAAAACTGTGTCATTCATGCCAGATGCTGCAGTTGTCCTCATACAACTCCAATGGCTCTTGGTGGCCATGCCCAGAGAGCCAAATCCCACACACCTTCATGTCGGCTTCTGTCTCAGTAACATTGCAAAATGAAGCTCACCTCAGTATGCAACCAAATCCCTGGATGAAGTCTTCCTCAGCTGCAGCCTGCACAGCTGGGACTTCAGAACACCCAAAAGCATTAATTTGTTTCTCTAGTGATGATAAACCTCAATTATGACAGTATAAAATTCTGCATAAATATTTTATTTTAATCCAGTTTCAGCAATTTAAATAAATCTTCCATTCTTTGATAATATCTGGCAGATAGAATGGATTTAGCTGTAAGAGGAAAATGTTTTCACAATGCCTGGAAAAATTTCCTTGTAGTTTTCATTAATCATGAGGTGTCTATTTTTGTTTTGGATTATATTAAACAGATGGACAGACTTTCTTCCATGCAGCCTCACAAAAAAAATTTATTAAGGAAATTGCCTGAGGCTTTATATACAGTTTAACTAGATGTAAGCATTTTAACTTAAGACACAAGCTATATTTCTCAAAATATTTCCTGTTTTTTCTAGCTAGTACCAGGATTATTTGCATCCCCCTCACGGTTAACTATGCTTGCCAACAGCAAAAGAAATCATGCAGAAGACCTTCTTTTAGAAAACAAAACAAACCTATTTTAGTCTTAAAATGAGTATATATTAGCTCATTTCTATTCTTTATTTTCTGCTACTGTCTTTAATATGCCCTATTTCTTCAGTGCCTGGTAGGACAGGATACCCTATTGTGGAAAGTAGGAATTTTTAGGCTACAGGTAACATATCCATAATCATAAAATTTTATCTCTTCTCTGGAAGATGTAAAATTATAGAGTGTTTCCAAAAGCTCTTCTGTTAGGAGCAAACTGCTTTCCACTCAATTCCCCAGGTAGACGTAGAAAACTTTAGTATAATTCTCCTTATTATATTATTTTCTTCTGATAAACAGATTGTTTTTGTTGCACATATAAGTTCTCTGATTTATGTTTCAATCAAATATTTCCTTCCACTCTCAAAAATCTGCGGTTCTGATTCTGGGAAGACCCTAAAGGATCTTACATAAATTACAGCAATAGAACAAGATACATAAAAGATATCAATCTATTTATCCACATGTTCCCATGATCCCTTTAAACACTTGGAAAACACAACTATTTATGTATTACAGATCCTTACTTGAAAAAGCCTACTTGATAATACATGAGAGATTTACTGGAGACATGCAAAAAAGTACAAGTCAAGCCATAATTTGGATGAACATACAACCAAAACACCTTTAAAGTATTATAGCAAATCCTTGATAATTGTAATGGAACGAGAGAGACAAACCAAATTTGGATAATATATAAAACTGGAAAAGAAATTCAATGAAGCAGAATCTGCTACTACTGAGTAGTTGCAACTGATGAAAGAAAAAAACATACAAAGAAAGAAGCATTCCCACAGTCATAAAGACTCTCCACCAGACTAGCATAGCAGCTTTAAATTAAGTTCAGGAAAGGAAAAAGCATTACTGAGGTCTTTGCAGTTACAAGACTGCAGTTTTCAAGCACTTTTTTTGGCAAATCTGTTATTAGCAATAAAACACACATGTTAAATGTGGAACAGAGTGACCCCTATTGCATTGCCAACAACATGGACCTTGGAAAACTATAACCTGAAAGCTGGAAATACTAAAAAAAAAAAAAAAGAAAAGAAAACTGTGTATAACTTGTCACAGGCTGAAACTCATCTTACTCTTGTTCCTTCTAAAGAACCCTCAAAAGAATATGAGCATCAGACTTCTTCATGGATCCAAAGGCAGGCAGACAAAATTGAACTTCCAGCCCTTCAGGTGACACCATGATTCCTTCCCTCTGCTGATCATACTAGCACCAGCCTTAGAGACTGTGAAAACCAACAATCAATCTGTCAGAAATCTTACAGACTTCTAAACGCTGACAAACTGACTCATGTTTGACACCTGAACACACTGATACTCAAGCAATTACAAGCCTTCAAAATGCTTTAAAATTTCCCCACTTAAATTGTCGAGAAAAACCTCTGAGGGTTACAGGGCTTCAGCACCTTGCACATGTAAGACAGGGTAGGCTGGGGCCAGCAGGCCTCCCTCCCCAAAGGGCACTGACTGCTGCTCTGCTCCTTACACCCAACACATAACCAAAGAGTTCTGTCTTCACTGGTCACACTGATGCAGACGGACAGAGTTTTCAGCCACATCTCTAACGCATAGTAAGGAACCACTCAGTTAAATTAGCAATGAGTAAGTTTAACAACAAATCATGCCTTTTTTTCCTTTTTTTTTTTTCTTTTTAATATGGTGGATTCTGCAAAACTGGTCACAGAACACAGCAAAAGAAAACAGGAAAACTCTTTTCCAAAAGGGATTGTAAAATTCCTACAGAACTGGTCCATTGCTGGCTATTGAGCAGGATGGGCCTGCCTGCATTTTTTGGCTAAGGAAGTCCCAAAGCTCTGACAGAGAGAATCTGGCAGTAAATAACAGGTGAAAAAAAAATCATTTTCTATATAGTCCTATCCATTCCCAGAGAAGAAGTTCTATGATAATTCCTTTGGTCCAAGTCTATTTGGCAGTTGTTACCTGTTTAAGAAATAGCTAAGAAAAATTGGAACAAATGCTGGGACCAAACCTTTCCAAAGCACAGAGAAAATCACACCTTTACTCACTCAGCAATCATTAAGGCTAAATTTAACTACTAAAAGTAACTACTAAAGCAAAAATTAATTTGCACAATAAGAGGTAAATGTTCATTCTTGAAATAGTTTAATAATGTTACCAGAAATATTAGTTAAATCTTGCAAATGGATTTAACTTCACTCTGATTCAAGATCATGGTGTTTTATTTTGCTCTGTTTTCTTTTGTTATGGATCAGAAGTCAGGCTGTATTCTGACAAGACTTTCCATAGCTTCAACTCACAGTAATTTTAGCATGGAAGGATTAAAAAAATGAAACACTTACTGTGCCAAATTTTCCTCAGTTTTCTAGCATTATTTACTTGAGTGTTTGAGACTTAAGTATCAACTTCTCAATTTCATGTTTAAAGATTTTTGTAGACAGAAACAACGCAGTGCTATTGACCAAGAAGGTCACATAGAAGAAACACAAGTAACTACCTACTTTGATAGCCCAACTACCACTTGAACACAAAATTAACAAAGAAGCCCTGCTACAAGTTGTTTGTTTTTCTCTTGTGTATTTTCTGCAGGGCTTCAATTAAAATAACTTTAATTCATCCAAATATCTAAACTGACTAAGACAGTCAAAAATAAAATTACCCCTTCTATTTGAGACACATTTTTAATGAGAGTTGAATGCAGATTTAGTCTGTTTCTTTGATATTATTTTTTTCTACAGTTTCACTGTAGAAAAATATCATATCAAAGAAATAGACTAAATATAGACTCATACTTGACTATATGAGGTGAAATAAAAACCATTCTGGGTAATTCTCAGAATGCAGGCTGTAGATTTGATGCCAGATACAGCACTTAGAGCTAGATACAGCTGGAGTGCTCTGTATCACCACCCTGACCACAGTTCCCAAGGAGGCTGTAACTCAGACCTTCTGAGGACTCAGGTACAACGATTTTTTTCTCTGGCTTCTCCCATGTTGAAGGATGACTAGCTAGAAAACTGACTACACTGTTACTACTCGTTGGATCAGAGGAGGGAAAGTCAAACATCCTTTTGGTAAACCTCTTTCTATTTGTGGTAAAG
This sequence comes from Sterrhoptilus dennistouni, assembly GCA_013397095.1. Classification (NCBI taxonomy): domain Eukaryota; kingdom Metazoa; phylum Chordata; class Aves; order Passeriformes; family Zosteropidae; genus Sterrhoptilus; species Sterrhoptilus dennistouni. The sequence continues at coordinate 1,169,361 of VWZU01010897.1, forward strand.
TAACTTACCCATAAACATAGAACAGAACAGCAATGTGCAAATGAAATCTTCTGAAATAATAAATATTTATGTCTGCTACATTTTAACTAAGTGTCTTCCTTATTCATACTCTATTCCTTGTGTTTGGTTTCTAAGTATAGCAATTAGTTGGGGGAAGTTTCTGTTTGGTTTTCAGTCACTGGAAATTCCAGCAGATATTTACCTAAGTCATAAAATGTTAAGAAGAAAATCGTATGGCAAGAATAAAAGGAGATTTTTAAAAAAGATTAACGACCACATGTGAAGCAATGATTACTGGAAGTATATAAACATCAACTTTCCTGGCACAAACAGATACCAGCCCAATATACAATATATACCAGTCCAAACAGTCTCTTCAAGCCTTTCCTCCCTCAGAAAAGCCTTTCTTATGAATGAAATTAGCACACACGCTCAGGAATGCTCTAAATATGACTACTGACATCAGGTGGATCCAAAAGAATGCAAATGAGTCCTTTAAATATCACATGTCAAAGGAAGTGAATGTTGAACACTTCAGGTATACTTATTTTATTCCATTGTGCCATTTAAACTTCAAGACCTTAGAAGCTATTTTCAAAAGGTTTAACTAACCAGTTACAGGCACATACATACAAACATTATATTGCTTTAATTCTTTAATTTAAGCCAATTCAACGACTCCACTTTTAACTGACACTTGAGAATAAAGAAATTTCTGATAAAGAACACAGGATATATTTACGGTTGTGTGGATTTGTCCATTCAACTTTTCAAAAACCTACATTTGATCAAGTCCAGTGATTTTTTAGAATGTCTTTTTTTCAGTCCAAGAACTAGTATGTTAAGTAATATACTTGAAATGTATCAGTACATCGTTTGCTCAAAGTAACAAAAACAATCAGAAATGTTTTTCAATGATAATCAGTTGTAGCAAACTGATGTTTTCCCACTTAAAAACACATTGTCATATTGCACAACTATGTCAAAATGCCAAAAAAAAATTTCTATAGAAAAACCCACTGCAATATTATTAGCAAGAAAATATAGTTTCTGGTACTAAGAGATAAGTTAGTGATGTTTGTAACCACGCGCACATCACAGTCTCTGCAATTTCCCAAATGCACAAGCATTTAAATAGGCAAACATTTATATGTATTTTTGGGGAATATTACCATGAGAGAGTATACTGGATGTGTAATGAATATATCCGTACCACCAAACTGATTCACTCTTAGTTTCAACCAGATCCCTAGACTCCCTCTAAGCCAAGCTGAAAACATGACAGCTAAAGGCTCAAGCTACATATCATCTTTCCCTCAGGGGGAAAAAACACAGGTGGAACAACATGTGTCTTATTCTAGACAGAATAAGTTTATTCCAAAGCACTTCATCTGGCAATTAAAGCTCACTTTCCAGTACAGATAATCAAGATGAATAATATCAAGCTTAAAGTCTCTACATGAAAATTTCCAAAAATACTTCGAATTATTTTAATGCATAGAAGAAACCAGACTCTTCAGAAGAGTCTGTGGTTTTGTGTATAAACAGGTCTAGCTCATTAGAATCAGTCATGGAATAGAAGTAAATCATCACTACCACTAATTTTGTGCTTAGAAGTCAGTTTACTGCACTCTTTAACAAAACTGTACCTTCAAGTGCTCACTGCAGGACAACTCTTTCAGAATCATCTTGTTTTAACACTCTTTTTCAGTTTATAAAATATTAACAAATTATTAAAAAATCTTTAACAAATGATAAGCACCTGTTTATTGGAACACAGCTCATCAAGTCGGTAGAAAGATTTTAAATTGTTACAACACATTTGCTAGAGGCATTTCTATCTCTAGGTTCACAAAACAGCAGCAATAGGGGAGGAGTGCTGGCGTCGAACTTGTATCAGCATATGAATTAGTAAAAAAGTACCAGGGTAGCCATAAAAAGGCCATTACAGCATACAAGCAGAAAACAGAGTGCTCTGAGTACCATTTACAACTGTTTATAGCCATATATATGCCCATTTATATGCCATTCATGTCCAGAATGGGTTTACAACTAGAGGTCCTTTCATATTTCCTTACAACTTTTAAGAATTTCCCTTTGTTAACATTGCATTTATAAAACAGTCTTAAAGAAATGTTAGCAGGGCATGCCACCTCTAAATTTCCAAAATTATCAAATTTAAAATAGCATTAGCTGAAAAAAATAATAAAAAATACTTTCCCAAGTCTCTGTAGACAAAACAAGGACAAAAAAAATTATAATTATAGGAGATTAATATATTAATGTAATTGCACTGTGTGAGGAAATAAATTTAAAAATTAGAAATCATGATGAACAAGCAGAAAAAGTGAATTAGTTGGGAGAGAGCTGTTAGCTTTACAACTTAGAAAAGCAGGCATTATTTTCCAAGGTGCATTAGGTTAGTGGGTCCAAGTTTATTACAGCATTTATTGTGGCCCCAGTCCAGGCTGAATTAATTGGGAATCTTTCCATTGTTTTCAATATGCTTTGGATCAGCAACAATGCTGTCATGTCTTCTATCATCTTTGTCAACTGGGAATAATAAAGGAACTCAGATTAGCCTGCCTGAAGTTCTAGAAGTCTTTTAATTACTTGTTTCATTACAGCACTATTTTCTTATTTATCTTCTTAATAGCAGTTAACTCTTCTGTAATTATAGTATGGAATAAATTTAGTTAAAATGGCTTGTCAGTCAGGATGAAGATAACCTAGGTTGAAAATAAAGTCTGCTCAAAATACATACAGCTACCTAGAAGTTATACTTGACAGAAAAACCTGCATTCAGTCTAAAAAACGTGTTTGAACTTACAGCACTATGTAATTAACAAATGATTGCTGGGAGTATTGTGCAGTCAAAGCTGTCATCTCCCTCTTTCTCAAGTGAGAACAAAACTAACAACATCTGTTATGTAGCTCAAGCACTCAGAAAGTAATCAGCACTCTGCCTTGTCTACTTCAACAATTTAGATATTAGCAGAAAGAATAAAGAAACAACACCAAAAAGTGCATTCAACTAACCAAATCTACTTGTAAAGAAATAATGATGCATATTGCCTACAAAAATCATCACTATCAGCTGTTTATGTATAAAAAAATTATCCCACCCAAAGAACAGCTTATTTTTTTTATTTACAGGTTAAAGTCAGAATTTTCAAAAAGAAATGTGTTCTTTTGAAACCCACAAGACATCATTTGCAGAAAAAATGCTAGTCTTGACATCCCTTATGACTGTAATGCCTTTGAAAAGCAGGCGATCAGAGCTCAGGTCCTACTATCAAGGCATCTCAGGCTAGTAGAAAAACATGAATGTCAGATCAGAAATTAAAAATTTTGATAGACTCATGCCAACCACTTTGTTGAGTCTCCTGATCATTTTTCTCTTAAAAACTAATGAGAAATAATTTCTTATAGACTGTGTACAGAGACTGCTATTTTAGAGCAGGACCTAATTTAAGATATGAAATCTGAAGGAGTATTTGGTGCTCTATGGAATATTTCCAGAAGTAATAAATTCACACAACACATGATCTTTTGAGCACTGGAAATAGAACAGGATCTTTATGCTTTAATCTATGAAGAGATTAAAATCAGAAATACAATAATCAGACTAGGTGGATACAAAATAAAGTAACATTTTCACAGAAGAATTTTTTCACAAGGCCAACTGCACAGACATACAATGGAGGTTTTAGGTTTGTTCTTATCCCAAGTACTTCATAAAAATACGTAAATGCAAATACAAGATACAAATGTTGAGTAAATGGCATCTTAGTACCTAAAATTGGTACAAACCAACATGACATTAGCATCAGAAGCATCAAGCAAAACATTACATGACACAGAGAGGAAAATAATAGTAGCAAAAAAACCCTCAAAATTTTCTGGATACTATTATATTGTCTGCATACTAATTTATCTGCATACTACTATATACTACAAAGTCAGGATTGTTCTTTCCTTTTTTCCTGTTTCTATCAATCTCAGCATAGTTATTAAATGCAGTAGAGTTACATTAACTTTATATTTGCTTTCCAGACATACAGGATATCTGGATATACCTGTCTGTTTTCAGGATTTCTGCATTATGAAGACAATACAACTTCTGTTGTACCTGTAGTGTATCTTGAACATGTTTCAAAAAGAATTCTGCTACCATTGCCTCACATATAACACACCTTTTTTTTTTTTTT
>VWZU01010897.1:1173597-1233944 GCA_013397095.1 Sterrhoptilus dennistouni
TTCAGAGAATGCATTGATCTGTATCTGGCATTCCTGATGCAGTTATGAAAGATCAATAGACAAACCAGGAGTATAGGTATAACAATGGGAGTCAGGTCAGAAGCTGAAAGTCATGTTATGCTGCTATCACTGGCATAAATTAGGCCACATCTGAGGTCTTGCAATGTGACCTAAATATTGAGAAAAACTCTACCATTTTAAGTGTTTGCAGATGTATTTCTGAAAAATATGATTTCTGGAGAGTAAACACGAGCAGTTGCAAATGCTCAAACATATTACTTGTGGCAGGAGAGCATATGCTAGGCCTAGAAGAGTGCTATAAATGTCCTGCCAGCTTTACCCACAAGCACTCACTTCAGAGCTCCCATCTGCATAATTGCAAACACAAGGAGCTTCCACTGAAAACCAATTCTGAAAAACCCTACCTATGTTAAAAGTCAGGCTGAAATGAAGCTCAAATAAATCTTTATTTATTCTATAGACATTTGGTCCCTCAAAAAATACATTTATCAAAACAGTCTGTCATCAGTAAGATAGATGACTAGCCATTGAACTACTTAAATGACAGCATGGCCTATTTTTGTCATCAGGAAAATGAGCTTGATTACTACCTTTACCAAATCCTATCTACATTATTCTGTCCATACATCACATGTTATTCTACACAGTGGATAGAACAGGGATAGTCTGGTTAACTGAAGTTCCAAATAGTATTACCAAGGGAAATCAAGCACATCTCTTGAAATTACTTATCTTTACAACCTACTTTTTCTGTTTCTAACTTCAAGGATTAGTAAGATTAATATACCAGAAAATATTCTGTCCAAAAAATAATCACATATCTCAAAAACTGGAGGCATTAGGAGTTCAGTTCACCTGTGCTCTCCATTCTAGACAGTTGCTCCTTAGAGGTTGTCCCAAGATACATTCATTCCACAACCACGTTATTTTTATTTGCTAAAGCAAGAAGGATCATAAGATGACTATTTTTTAAATCATCAACTTAATGAATTAAGCTATGTCTAATACTAATGTGGCTGAATGAAAGAAATAAAGACTCTCTGCATATATGTTTGTTTGGGTAGCGTATCCATAACCTGCTGAGCTGTCCCAGCACCACAGCTGCATGTTACTGGTCAATGATATGAAGTCATTCAGCTTCAGGTGTGTCATCCAAGGCTTGTCTTGTGCTTAAGCAGCCTCAGGAATGGCAAAGCACAGTTCAATCCCTCTCTTCCACACCAGGGCCCTGACTATAAGGGTATCCTACCAGAGAAGTTCATACTGAATTCCACAGAAGTGGAGTTAAGAGGAGGCACTTACACTTTATATTTCAAATACACATTGGGGGAACAACAGAAACAACATAAGCAGTAAGCTGCATAAAACATCACTCACAGAGGCCAAAATCCAGTTCATTTTCCAGCTTTCCAACAGGTGAAAGCCAATTGCCCTCTACTTGAATAGAGGAGCCTATATATCTCACAGCTAAGGATACCTTTCATTTTCCACAACCCAAACACACAATTTCACCCCAACATTTCTGCACTGAACTGCTCTGCTCTTTGCTCCTCCTCCCAGCCCTAAGTAGATGGGAGCACTGTGTTTGCTCATTCAGGATGGTGCTACATCAGCAATAGCAGCAAATGAGCAGGGATGACTCAGTGTCTTGCTCAGTGACCTTGAGGCAATTTCATGCTCAGCATGTAGACTTTCTACTCTTCAGAACCTCCACTGATTATAAATGAAGCATACAATGCAATTCAGGTTGCTCTATTAGGATTGTTTAAAATTTTGTAGTTGTTTATATTTTAGAAATCTCCCTTTATAGTATTTCGTGGTGATTTTAAAGGACTAATACTCATAATGTCTTAAATCTACCACTTCATTCCCCTTTAAAGAAAAATTATGAGACTTTAGTGATGAGTTTACATTATTATTTAAAATGTTATATTGTGAAGCATTTATATTAACTTTAAACCAAAATATATTTCATTATTAGATACAGATCATACTTAACAAATGCCATCACATTAGAAAGAGAGCTGTTAAAGTAGTAAATATTTTGTTCTCTCTGTATCAGAAATGCCCTTTCCCTTCCATTTCTTAGGTTAATTTTTTTAAAAAATCAAAATGATCAACTAACATTTCTTTTGTAAAAATGAAAACAGACAAAACAAGGCTAGGGAAAATAACAGAACTCATTTTTATCTCTATACATTTGTTATGGTGTACCAACTTACAATATACCAAAATCCTTTCAGTTGTATTTTATGATATTTAATCGATATTCACTTTCAGTCTTTCTTACATATGAAGACACCACAGATTGTAAAAGGTTAAAACACCTCACAGTTATTTGGGGCAGAAAAAGAGGAAAAAAATAAAGCCAAGGAAGGAATTATGTGTGTTTTTGACTTAAGCCAGACAAGTGGGAAGAATGTCTCTTGGGCATGATTTCTCAATGTTTTGCAGTCTACTCAAAATGTTTTAGAAGGTTTTGGTGAATATATAAAAAAATTAAATGAAAAAAATTTTAGAATTTTTCATCTGGAAGTGTTATTTCCAATTCCTTATTATCAAAACTTTCTGTCAGATTTCAGAATCATGTAACTCAGACTGCCTCCCATTACATTCAATACCACAAAATTTCTGACTGCAAAAAGCTGTATCTCTTTATCTTAGAATTCAAAAAAATAATTCAGAATATAATTCATCTGTAAGGCAGTGCTCCACCAACTGAGCTCTGTTTACTGCTCCTGGCCTGTGGAAGAACTGCTGATGGTTTGAAGACAGCTGGCTGTCTCTCAGCACTCAGAGCTGCTCTCTTGGCTCATCTGCTTCGAGCAGTCTGCTGGTCTGGAAGAGCCAAATGGGGAAACAAGGAGGACAAACCCCAGCTATCAGATATTAAGAAGAGGTAAAATGAGCTACCCAAGTACCGGGAGAGGAACAATGTCTTTGGAAACAAGCAAAGCAAAAATGAAGCAGCATGGTCTCCCGCTAAGCAAGAAGAACAGAGATGCAGATAAGGTGGTATAAGAAGATGCAAAGAAGTAAAAGCCCACTAAAACTGAGCAAAGGAGAGGGGGTGGTACATAGTGAAAAAATAGACTTCGGAAGTGTGATTAACAAGTATCTGAAAGAAGACACACCATGTAGCAGAAATGAGAATTAAATCCATCCAGAATCTTTCCTCAAGTAAGTAATTGTTAATATCTAACTATACCACAACATCAACGGGACCAAAGTCAATAATGAGACAATTTTATACCATATATATATATATATATATATATACACACATATCTCAGTATATAGAACAACAATATGGTGAAGAATCTTTTCTTTTAAGGCATTTTTGACTTTCAGGGCTTGTTTATTTTTTTTAATTAAATCAAATTTAAAGATGAACAGCAAAAAATAAGCACATTTAAAAAAATGAATCAACCAATTCAAATCAATATAAATTAAACATGAAGTATAATAGCTATTAACACAAAAAAAATTAAAAAGACAAACCCTAACAAAACTAGCAAATCAGTACATAAGGATATGTCAGCAATTAATCACTCACAGGGTCTCCTCGATGTCCTTCTAGGCCTGGAGATCCAGGCTGCCCAACTTCTCCCTTTAAAATAAAAAAAAAAAAGCTTTAAGAAAACAATCTTATTTGCATAATAAAAATAATTATTTTAAATAGTAAATAATATTTTTAATCTAAGTAAAATTTCAAACCCATACACACTGAGATTTCATCAAACAAATATCTCTTAGCAGTTTAAGACACAGGAAGAAGTGTTATCAATCCAATATCCCCTGGTGTTGTGTCTGACAGCTACCAAACAGTTTGCAAAAAGAGATGACAGAAAATTTTGCTCGGAACAGCAATTTCTGGTGGGAAAAAAAAATGCATAAAACATAACAGACTGTCTAATTGTTAGTATAAATAATAGTATGAAAAAATATTTTTAACTACTTCAGAATACAGCAGTAGCACAAATGATCAAATATTTATCAAAGTATGTATGACAATAACATATTCTGAAAATTTGAATAATTCCAGGAATAAAAGCACATTAAAATTGGCAAAGATATAGATATAGATGTAGATAGATACACACACACACATATAAAATAATCTGGCATTAATTAACTTAAAATTATAAAATCTGGACTTGAAGTAATGGGTAGCATCTGGGTTTGAAGCCATGTTTTTTCCACATTCTTTCCCAAAATGAATATTGTAAAAAACCAGGAAAGCTCCAATAGAAATTTCCTTCAAAGACAGCCTGTTTGTTACTGTTCTGAATTTGATTAGACCCAGAATGAAGCAATGTTTTATAGCAAGCAGATGTTGAAGTCAGGCTAACAAAATGTTTGAATGAAAAATATGGCTTCTATTAACTATTATACTATAAAATTAATAAAACCCAATGAGCCTGTCTTATTTTTGATACTACAGTAATAAGGAAAATCGTATCAAAAATGTCCTTCAGATTAAATGTACACACATTCACACAATATACTGAATTCTCTGTATGTTGCTTACAAGCATAAAACATACAAAAGTACTCTCCAAATTCATGCTTTAGCAACACAATTCTTCACTCTAAATTGCCATCAGTGACAGTTAAAATGTTATGTTAATGTTAACTGTGGCTATTACCTAATACCAGAGAAGAAAAAAAAAGTAATATCTAACTTTTTTTCCTACATTCTGAAGTACCAGAGAAGGAATTTCTCCTCCAACTTATCAATGATATCTATGTGTGTGTGTGTGCGTGCATATATATCTAGATGTAAATATATATGTATATATGTGTGTACACTCACACATGTATGTGTAAAATAAGAGAGGATTCATTTGAACTAAATTCTTGGAGGTAACCAAGTTCATATCACAGATAACAGAAGTCTAGTCTGGACAACTGATGGAGGATTGATTCAGCTGACCAGACACCAGGAGCTGAATTCCACTGCCCGCACACAGACATTTGGTCATATCTGAGATACCCAATGGTATCTTCTCTACTCCCACTCCAGAAAGGCACTGGCTGTCCATAAGACTTATGTCATATTTTTCAGCTCCCTAAGGATGTTTTGAACACTAAAGCATTTCAAATGCACCGAAGGCTTTTTACGTGCACAACTAAACTGATACCTATGAGTCTGAGCTGAATTACTCTCCAGACTCCACTGGCATAACCCTGGATTCACCTCATTGACAGCTGCTGCCAGAAAGGTTTTAGGTCTCTCACAAGTCTTGTGTCATATGTCCCTGCTGCAGCAGATATCACAGACATGCCAGCTGCATCCCCAACTGCACTAGACAACCATGGTCACAAAATAGAAAATCCACATCTCCAACTACAGCAATATGAATTTAGACAAATGCACTCAGAAGTACACTTGCATTTTTGGACACTGAAGTAACATTAATTTTGAGCAGCCCAAGATAATTTCATTATTATTTAAAAAAACCTTATAGGAACAAAGCTGCTGTTGAAAAACTTCTTTAGATCGATTCAATCAAGCATTTACAACACACATCATTAAAATCTTTTCCCCATGAACTTAAAACTGATACTACTGAAGTCTATGTTTTCACAAATGAGAACAGTGCAAACAACAGCTTGGCAAGCAAAACGTCCAGTGAGGTCACAGACTGCAATACATTATAGAAATAGCAGATCCTGTTGCCTTCTTTACAGTAGACACATACTTAGTTGACTTGAAAAACTGTTCTACATTAAATACGAACATCACTGCTTAGTGAAGAGAATAAAAACACATACAAAAACATTAATCCAATACTGAAGGTACTTTCCCCTAATTTTCCTGCAGCTCCTTTCAAAAGCAATTATGTCCTTCAGTGTATGCTTGTATATAAATCTCTTTAACAGAATCACAGGGTTAGAGAAACAGAAAAGGATAAGGGAGATAAAGTATAAACAATCTCTTATGATCACTAATATGCTCTTAGCAAAAGCTTCGGCTCTGCTTACAGAACAATTGAAAACAATGAAGCCTGCTCATTGCTGCAGTAAACTCCCAGTAACAAGATTATTTTGATTTCCAGTAATACTCCATAGAATAAACTTGGTATGTTCACACCACAAGCAATGCTACTGAAGACTTTTATCAAGATGCTAATATACATTTCTACATACCTTGAAGCCAGGACTGCCTGGTAATCCATCTTTCCCATTTCTGCCAGGGTCTCCCTGTGGCAACATTTAACAGTAATCAGCAGGTAAATTAACAAGCAAAAGCTGATGACAAACTGTCTTCAGAAAACTTACAGATCGCCCAGGCACTCCTGGAAACCCTGTATCACCCTTCTCTCCTTTTGAACCCTGAGAAAAACAGCAAGTGGAAAGTAAGTAGTGCCCAATATTTATGCTGTAAATTCAATATATTTAACCAATAATTCATGTATTTTATTTCTTATTTTGAAAAAGTACAGGAGATCTGTTTCTTTCTTAACTCAGACAGTTGTCAGTTATTAACTATGACAACATTACACAAACAAAAATATGCTTCAAACTACAGAAACGCTAGCACAGGCCCTCTTTCAAATTGCTTAAAACTCTAGACTAAACACATGAACAAAATATGAGGCCAGGTGAAAATATAGCTGTTACACTGGATGGCCAAACTATACTCCCCGCTTTATATAAATTACAGATTAAAACATCTCTCTTCCTATGTGCTATCAGCCTCACTCCTTTCATGTGCTCTTCTCCTCCCTCTCCTAACTCCTCTCCCTCTCTCTTGTTTGGTTATATGTACATCTGTATTAAAAAGCATAGACTTCTTTGCAATAGAATTATTACATATGCCCCATACATGGTGTGTTACCCCATCGACATATTTACATAAAATACATGCATTTTGTGCTATGTGAAAACGAATGACACCAATCCAGTAACAGAATGAAAAAGTTCTCAAAATATCCAAATAAGCAGAGCGTGAGTTTGACATTACTAAATGTAAATACATCCAGTAAAAGCAGTGAAGATTTTTCTGAGCTCTAAATAAGTCATTACGTTTTCTGTGAATACGCAGGCTATAAAAATGTTAATTACGTTGTCTGGGGTTCCCATGCCCAGGTTCCCAGGGGAATGCAGGGCTCCATGAGGGAGGCCGGGGCTGCTCCAGCCGGGCACAGCCAGTTCCAGCCTGAGCCAACCACCCACCGCAGGGTGCAGCTGGGGAAAGTGTTTAACAAGGGACAGAAACACGACACCAACAAAATAAGGAAAGAGAAGAGTGACAGCTCTGCAGACACCAAGAAGAGGGTGCTGGAGCAAAGATCCTCCTATAGGCTTTGGAGGGGGCCATGGTGGATCTGTGGTAGGCAAGGTGGAGCCCATAGAGAGTCCATGCAAGAGCAGGCTTGCCCTGAAGGCCTATGGCTCATGGGAAGGACCTGCACTGGAGCAGGGGAGCAGTGTGAGAAGGAGAACAGGGAGAAGCTGTTGAAGACCACCCTATCTTGCTCCCCATTTCCTATCCCATGAAGGAGGGAAGTTGAGCCTGGGAGAAGGCAGGGTGGAGAAAAGTGTTTACTTGTTTGTTTCTTGGGGTTTTTTTCTCAGTATCCAAACTTACTTTAGTTGTCAATAAATTAAATTAGTTTTCCTCAAATAGCCACTGTTTTGCCTGTGACAGAAACTGGCAGGTGATCTCTCTTAGCTGGAACATCAAGCTTTTCCATCTTATTTTCTCCCTCATACTGTTAAGAAGGCAAATTGAGAGAGGTGCCTGTAGGTTTGCACCAGGCAGCCAGTCGGTGACCCTATCAGAGATATCAATAGCATTTTGCTTCAATTTATGCTTATAAAGTCACTTGCCTTTTTTCCATATATTCCTGGCACTCCTTGATCTCCTTTAGGACCTCTTTCTCCCTAGATGAAATGTATATAAGCAAGTTAATTTTTAAAAGAGAAGCTAGTTACTTAAAAATATATTTATATATAGAAAGTATATGTGTACAGCAGACACAAAGAAGGCAAAGAGCTCCTTATCATTTTCATGATAGAAAAAATATGCCCAAGACTTAGATGCAAATCTTGAATTTGCTCAGCTTTCCTAGAGGAGTAGACCAGAATGTCCAACACTGATGGTGAGACAACCCACAGCTTGCAGGCTTAAGGCTTCTATTTCTATAGAAGGCACTTTGTGATTCTCATTACTTCTATATAGGCAGGAACTATGTGAAAATTATTCTCTCCTTGAAAAGGGCTAGACTTTTCTGAAGACCTTATTTGAAGAGTTAAAAACACAAATTTGCAAAAACTAAGAGGTAAATTCAGTTGAGTACTATAACATAGATGAGCAAAAAATATGGGGAAAATTGTTTTGGGGAACACACATATGAACTAAACTCATTGGGATAGATCAGAACTGTTCTTCAAAATTCTGTAACTCAAGTAGAATGACAAGAAAATCATATAATTTTATTTTAAAAAAACCCCATTATTTGTGATGAAGAATCCTCTAAGTAGTAGTAAAATAAAATTAATATAAAATCCCATAGAGCAAAACAGAAATTAAGTAACAGGTCGTTTCTACTGTTTGATATCTTTGTAATGAAATCTCATGGCATGTATCTTCCCTAAATATCACCTTCATATCTATCCATTTTGAGCAATTCATCAAATGCTCTGAAATAGTATTGTACTTGAGAGTTGTTTACCCTTTAAATTAAAATACAGGGCAAGTTGAAACAGGAACATTGTAACAAGAAATATTTAATTTCAACCTTTGGTGCTGGCATCCCATGTAATCCAGGAAAACCAGGTAGTCCACTGTCACCCTGAAATAGCAAACATATTTTAAATCCTTGCATCAAAATAGTGGTAATATACTACAACAACATTTATACTCTCATTATCAATAAACAGTGCAAAGATGTAATATATCACTGTGTCAACTTCATAACATTGGTATAATGAAAGATAAGAGTTTTTTCATCTTTTAAGAAAGTTCATTACATAAAAAGAAAAACCTTAATCCCTAAATTTTAGACTAAATTAATGGTAATCTTTTAATAAGTCTTATGGAGGCTCAAAAGCAGTAGTTTATGACCTTACGAAATTTCCTACCAGGTTACTCTGGATGACTGAAGTATCAAAAAAATAAGATATTAAGTACCTGTTCTAAAAAAGAAACTAAATTAACCAAAAAACAACTTTGGCAATTTGACAAATGAGTTCTCATTTCAGAGGAAGAAAGAATCCACTTAGGTAAAAGCAGCTGGCAATTGAAAAGACAAGGCAAAATACCAGTCCTTTTTATTGTTCTCAGAGGTGTCAGGTATCAGGAATTCCAAGCTTTTTCTGTTGGTACTGAAGATATTTAACTGACAATTTGTCTGCAGGTTCCCATGAGCAATAACAACAAAATCCTAGATGACAACTTGTCACTACTTGACTTGAAACCATAAAACCAATCCTACTTGCTTGGCTTAGTAGACTACTTCCCATGAGGAAACAGCTAATCACAATGTTTTCTTTTTGTTAATACCTACTTTTATATTGAACAATGTATTTCAATTTGTTTAATATATTTCAATCAGATAGAAGGAATAGTACATTATGGTTAGAAAATTATTTCATATAATATTTTGAATTCTAAGACAAGGGTTAAACCAGGACAACACGTCTCAGTGCTGTTTATCAAAGCCATTCACGCCTAAGCAGATTTGGAAAGGTCTGTCATATATTTGCAGTAATCAGGAACATGACCAAAGGAATGACAGTTTGTGGGTTAATGCTATCACAGTATCTCTCCACAAATAAGTATTAAAAGCAGACAATGGAATGGAGTTCAAAAATCACCAAAGGTTATAAAATTAACACTTCATATATCCATTGCTTCTTAATGAAAAAGAGTGGAGTCTTGATTTCTATTTTTTCTATTTTGTGGTTCAATTATTGGATAAACTAAAACATTTGGAAATGAAAACCATTTTAAATTAGCTACTAGAAAAACTTTACAAGTAATGGGATGAAATAAAGAGATGAAAACTTGGGCAGATTTTCCAGGAAAAAAAATTCTAATAGCAAGACCTATTTTACAATGGAAATGTTCTCTAAAACAGTGGTGGAAGCCCTATTTCTTGGCACATTTTAAACAAGGCTAGACTGAGCAATAGGAAATCTTCTATCTGTCACAACGCTGCACTGTGAGGCAATTAGAGTTTTTCATCAGCAGCATCTTAATTTCTACACATATCCCAATACTGACTGATTGATTAGATTAACTTCTAAAATCAATTAGACTGAGATGAATAAAGCACAGAACAGATCAGCAATTTTTCAGCTGTAACCACGAATTTGAGAATTCTGCTGAACAGTCGTGAATTTAAGAACCTGCTTATTGGGAACTTTAGAAAGAAATTCTAACATCTGTTGGGAAAATAAGTGCTTGTTTTACAGACAGGACATTAAACTTTTATGACAAATAATTGTCATCACAACCAGCTTAGAACTTTTCTAAACATAGGGCAGAAATGTGAGAGAAGGCCATAGCCAATGAATGGGCAGTTTATTCACTGTGTATACAGAAGATCCAGAGTCAAGTTTCCTGATTACCAGAAAACAGTTACATACAAGCTTCCCCATCTCTCTGTACCTTCCCCAAGGTACTGGCTACACCTCAGCTAGAATTTTCCACAAAAAGTTTTGGGTTCAATTTGTCAGTGTTTTCTGATAAAAAGTACCATCCAGGAATTCCTACCTAGGTCATCTAGATACTCACTTAAAGAAAAAAAAGGTGAAAAGAGTTAAAAAGAGACCACTGTGACAGATGTCTGTATTGTGCTTCCAGGTAGCCATACTCAGATACACTTTCTAACGATATGTATTTCAGTGCAATAAAGTTACTACTGGCAGTGCTAAAGCCTATATAAACTTTATTAAGCCTATATAAAGCCTATATAAACTATATAAGAAATATCCTTTCCTATTACCCTTTTAGCAAACAATTCTCACAGAACACTCATGAAAATACTGATACTATTACCTGTATAACCAAAAATTATAAAAGATAACAGTAAAAGCTTTTTATCTATTAATTTTGTTTGGGTTCTTTTACCTTTGCCCCATCTTTTCCTGGTTCTCCCTTGATACCTGGCAAGCCACGAGGTCCCTAGATTGAGAAAGAAATGAACAGGATCTCAATACAGTCTGACACAGAATTACACACAGAAATTTGACACAACACGGGCCAGAGACCAATGTATCAGCTGCCTGATTCCAGCATTTTGCTGACTGGACACAAAAGCAGAACTAAGCATAATGTGTACCCAGCACGGATGAACATGGCACACTATCACAATCCATGACTGAGGAACATTGAAACAATTTTCTGTTTTAACCAAGGACCACTCCAGGAAAAAAAAAGAATGTCATACAGCTGTACTAATCTGTTCAAAATCACAATCTGTAAATGTGGGAGCCCAGAGATGTCCCCTTCAGTAGCCCATCAGACAGGCTCCACATATGCCTCTTTGCAGGTTTGCTCTTGGTCCCAGCAGGCTCTTGGATATTTAATTCCACAAATGAGTAAATCCTTGACTGTCACTCAGACTGCATCATGCCAGAAGTAAAATACAGCACAGGTTTCCAAAAACTGTCTCAGTAAGGACTACTAAATTAATACAACAAAGGAAAAGAATTCTCCATCAATCTGGGCTTTATGTGAAAACTTCTTTTGGACATGTGAATCATGGGCAACCCATCATCATGACAAGACTTCAGATCACTGCTAGTGATCCACAAAAAATTGAAGAAACTGCTGTTTGGCTTCTGGATTGGGATAAAAGCTGCAGCTGAGTCCATCTTCTAGAGGCTTTACCTAGCACTGCTTAGATTTGCAGTCTAATTGCCAGCCTATCTACAAACACCAAAGCCATGAGAATTTCCAAGCAATTCACCCAAGGATGGCTCATGACTTCCTGACATGCCTTGAGCCCTCTTCATTCCCCACATTTCAACTCTCAATGACACATGAGATATTGAGAGAGACTTGGCAGGATTTGTCTCAGATATTCTAGTTCTAGGGAATGAAATAGAAACTTACTTGAACCCCTGGAGTTCCTGGGATACCTGGAGTTCCTGCTGATCCCTGGTATCCCTACGGAAAAGAAGACTTATGACTTTTCTAAAGCAATATACACAAATTACCAAACACCTATTTACTAGAAAACTGTTTACTAGAGAACTTTTGTCACAACCTTGTAATTTTAGGTCACAGATTTTAGCAACTGCTATCACAATCATACACTCAGGATTTAGATTTCAGCTTTCAAAAGCTTTCATATCTGCAGCTGAAGTTCTTGGCCTCCAGACTTTAGCTAAAACCAGTTATTTTAGAATTGTTACACAAAAGCATAGCAAACATACTGTTTTATTTTCCACTGAAAAAAAAAATTAATCCACATATGTAGACACATTTTTTCTCTCTCTTAAGAAAAATAGCTGAAACATGCTGAGACTTTTAAAGACTTCTATCCAGTTACAGAAATAAGTTTTAACAAACAAGGTATGTTCTAATACATTATGCAGCTAGTTTTATAATATCTCTACATAATAAAAATTCCATTCTTGATACTAAGCACTTAGCTATGAACTTGAAGGTATATAGCAGTCTATACAAATAAAAAAATTATAATTTGAATGACTGGGACTACAAAAAGAAATACTAAATAATTCATGAGCTATAAAGAGAATTTCAGGAATGCTTAACCAGAAATCAGCATTGGCAGAACAAGAGAACCTTTACAAAAACCAAAATATATGTCTGTATTTTGGCAGACTGGATTCAATTAGCACAGTAAAGATAGCCAGTTTTCATGCAAAATTAACAAGGGCTTTAAAGAATCCTTTAAGAGAGGCAAGTTACTGAAGAATAAAAATTTTACATAGCTCATTTAAAAACATGTCCTTGCAGTGGAAAAATGAGCTTCCAAGAGGATTTTTTCAAGAAAACATATAAAACTAGAAGAGAAATCATTCTACAATACTCTGAGGCTATTTAGTGCAGACATTTCAACAGGAAAACAAAACTAAATTTGATAAATCCCATTAAATGGGCTATCCAATTTCAAATACCCAGAATTTGATCCTGATTTGAACAGAGAGAAGTAATAATCCTATTTCCAAATGGGTTTCAAGGTGATTTCCACACTGATAAAAAGGAGCTAATAGAATCTTTTCAGAACAAGGGAGGCAATGAGTTTGTTTGATTTCTTCTTTAAATCAGTCAGAGCTTCCTATGAATAATAAGCCGAGCTAAAACTATTTGCTGGGTTAGATACAAGAGAGTCCTTGCCATGCCCTCTTCCCAAAAGACATTTGAGCAGTTGCCCGATGAACCAGCTGGTAATGTTTAATACAGAAGTAAACAGAATTCTAGGTCTCTGTCATACATGGATCATTTATCAAGCATTTTACTTTTAGTGCTCATAGCAGTTCTAACAAAATAAGCTTTAACTGTGAATGGTGTAGTATCCCCAGAGTGCTTATAGGCCTCCTGGGTAGCTGAAAAAATTCACCAAATCAAAAAACGCCTCTAAAAGTTTATCCCTTTTTTTCTTTTTAAAAAAAAAAAAAAAAAAGAATTGCTATGACTTTCTGCAGGATATAATTCTATACAAAAAACCCCTTTATTTCATAATTTAGACCTCTGCAATGCAATTTCCCTTCTCCCTCTAACTGAGCAGGGGAAGAAGTAGAAGAGGACAATTTCCTGGCTGAACTGAATTTCAAAATCACAAGATGAATGGAGGGCAGCAGAAGAGTTTTCAGCTTACAAAACTGGATATTTAGCTGAGGGCTAAATATTGTATTGTGATTTCAAAACAAATCAAACACATTGTCAATGTGTTCATTTAATGGAAAGCTGCAAGAGAGAAGATTCAAAAGGAAATTCACAGAAAATCACAAAAATTAGAATCGCTATCTGGTACAAATAACATAGGAATTGTCTGGATAAGTTAAAAAACACCTTCTATATAACAAAAAATCCCTCAGATTTCATTAAAAAAATAGTATATATTTGTATCACTCCTCCTTTTGCAGTATGGATCATCAATCTACATGCTAATGCCTACAATTTTTTTGCACTAAAGTCAGCTCAAATCCTCTTTCCATAATCACAAAGCCCTCAGTAGCAGTACCTGTGTGACACACCTACACATCTTCAAGAATAGCAGTGCAATAGCTGCCATTTTATGTACAAGGAACAGAAGTGAAAATTCCCTTTTCAATTATGTGTTCAGGACTGAAGGTTCTCTTTCAAATAGGGTGAACACACTAAATTTGCCACCAAAAATATTTTTTTTATCTGAGTTTGGTTTTCTCTCACTTTTCAGAAGACACACAAATAGCATGAGAAGTATTATAGTTAAGTCTGAATTTGGTATTCAGTTTAGAATCCAGTTGCCTAAATATAGGCAGCTCCTGCAATTTGACACTCCTAAGACACCCACCCAGTGTTAGAAGACAATGGTACAAAATACTTGGGAGGCATTAATTGTCTTGCAGTGTGGGCAAGACAAAATAACTTACAGCATAAAAATCCAATACCTTTTGTGATATAGTAGTTAAATACCTGTTGACTATTATGAGAATTTAGATTCCCTGTATCTCTGGACCCATTTAAATACTAAACATATGTGTCTTAAAGTGAATCCCACCTATTATGTTTCATCTATATTGTCAGTCAGCACTACTCTGCAGCATTTTATATTCTTATTTTTTATTTTTCATCAGTTCATCTGAAATCAGGATTACACAAAATTTATCTCTCAGTTTACTATTGTGAGAACAGTACTAATAATTTTCTAGTGCCTGAAAATTCTTAAAAGAAAAGTGATAAACAGCAGGACATTGAGATTAGTTTTGTCCCAGACTGCTGGGTATTTGAAAAAAATCACAGATAAAATGAAACTCTGGAATTTAAAGAAAATGGCAATAATTTGCAAATAATTCTAAAGAAAGACTCAACACACTTTTTAGGTGAAAGAACTTACATAATAGCCACAAAAAATTAGCAATATTGTCATCATCCTTACTGGGAAAAGAAACCTGTCAAGGACAGGTTTTCCTGACAGTTTTCCTGTCAGGGAAAAAATTGAGCAAGAAGGACATATGACAGGTATTAATTCCAAGGATCTCTGGGTGCAATAGCAGAGGAAACCTCAGAAGTATATCTTCAATGCATTTGTACACCTAAAGGACAAAAGCTCAGACAGCATTTGTAGGCATATCCCATCTGATAAAATAAAAATAAAAATAAAAATAAAAATAAAAATAAAAATAAAAATAAAAATAAAAATAAAAATAAAAATAAAAATAAAGGATGTATGGCTAAGGCAATGACAACGGCACTGCACATTCCCATAATGAAGAGATTTTGGAGTCAATGAATAACATCAACAGCAAAGTATGAACACAGGACTGCTTGGGAAAGACAAAAGGAGAAGTAAGCAAGCTCAGTTTGGCTAGGAAGCAACCACGGATCAACAGTAATGTTCTAAAGATATTTAAGGACTGTAAACACTAAGTAAAAAGAACTATTTAGGGTGATGTATCTAAGCATAATGGAATTCAATTGCAAAATGAAAATTTAACTTGGCGTTAGGAAAACCTCCTGGAAGGTCTGCAGACCTCTTGTGGTAGTTTCTTGCAGAAAATCTTTAAAGCACAACTATCTAAAGCATTACAAGATATGTCTTCAAACTCATTTCACAAAATACATTACATCTTAAAGAACAGAAATTGTTGTAACTATGCAGACATGTATCCATGTTTATTATTTCTGCATTTCATTACACTTTCCTCCATTTGCTACTCCTTCATCTGCCAAGACCTTCATAATTCAGAGCCCCTAGCAATATATTTTACGTAAACATGATGCTCTCAAATAGTACAGAGGAAAAAAGATCCATCAAGATCATTAAATAAAAGGTTGCAAATCCATCTTTAAAAGTTCCCAAGCTTCAGGCTATTGGAAGATAGTATGATGTACCAAGGGAGTCTAACTTCCTGCTCTGTTTACTATGTTAACTGTTGAGATGTTCATCCTTATCATATTGTCTGCCTTTGGCTGCTGCTGCAGGTGGTGATGTGGTCTTTTGTCTGAACTCTACAGCTGCCTCTGCAGCACCAGTCAGCATCAGGCATTGCTCCGATTCCAGACTTGCAGGTCTCAGGGAAGGCATTCAGACTGTATCAGAACAGAGCAGAAAAATTTCCTCTAACAATAACGAGGCCACAGTATTACTGAGGAATATGTATTCTCCTGGAATTGAGAGCAGCATTTCACAGCTGAATTATCAACTCTGTCTATGAAAGTTTTCTGAGAAAATTAGCTGCAGAGTTTATAACAACTTAAATCCCAGGCAAGCCATTCAGTAGCACAGGGAATTTTACGTATCTATGAAACTATTATCCACTTTAATTCCAAAAGTATTGTTGAAATAGCTCATCATTGCTCTTATAGTAAGTTCATCATAAAAGATTTGGCCTTCAGTTGGTCACTAAATATTTAACTCTAGGTAATACAGCTGTAATAGTGTTCTATAATCTTTTAAAATATATATTGGAATGATCAGAAATTACTTATTATGTGAGGCTTTTGATACCTTATGAACTCCATATCTGCTTGTATCAGTAAAGTCAGTCTCACCAGATTTTTTTGTAAAATGCTTATTTTTTCTGTTTTCTTATTTTATTTTCTTGTTCATACTATAGAAACAAGGCAAATTGTTTCAAATTTTCATGAGTGAAGCTAGATGGAGTACTCAAAACTTGTCCAGGTTTTCCAGCTGCATGGTTCATAGTTCAAAATTGACAAATGAGTGGGTTTTTTAAATTTCTGTCAGCAGACTGATAAACTACCACCTCTATTAACCACAAGTGATCACCGCAGAGATTCTGATAATTTATTTTTCCCTTTAAATTGGGTTTTTTCCCAGTACATATAAAGCATCCTTTGAAATAAAAGCTGGCTTTGTAACCACACAGTTAGGCTGCTGAGTGTTTCCAGGCCCAGCAATCACTCCAACTGCTTCTTTCTGATTAATAATATTCATGAAAACAATTTCCATTTGAGATTCAAATATTGGTTTTTTATCCTTACACTTGTTTATCAGTGCCTTTTTTATCTCGACTAGATAGTTTAATAATTTTGGGTTCTAAATTATATTTTTAGTTGAAAAAATGTATTTTCATTATTTATGCATTTCACTTTTTGGCTTTTTTACTTCAATTGACCTTTTCTGTATGTATCAGAATATAAACAGAGGTGGCAATTAAAGGGAAAAAACAAAGATACTCTAAACAAAACTAATAAAAATAACATTTAAGAAGTGATTGAAAATAAGTCATGTTTATGTTCACTTCCCCAAATATTAGAGTAAACAATTTTAGTGGGTAACACCAGGTAAACAATTATGTTTTGGTAATATTGAAGATATTAATAGGAATTGTTTTCAATTTTTCTGAACTAAAACTAACATTAAGTATTAGAACAATCTAGCCAGCCCACAAACAACAAACTAAATTTTATTAGATGTTTTACTTTAAAATCAATTTCACATAGTAATATAAATGCATGCCTAAAACCTTTCTCAGAGAAGAAACATTTTGTTGACCAGTTATAGTATTCCAAGAAAATTAGTAACAGATAGGCAAACTGGAAAGACTTTAGAGAAGAACATAAAAATGTGTTTGGGAACAGAAAAGACTGACTTTGCAGGAAAAGCTTTTCATGCAAAAGCCATTTGATTAAACAAGACTGACTACACAACTACCTGTAAGCCTTTGGTGCTGTCTGAATTAAAAGCTTGTTTCTCAGAGTTCCCCAGGACATAAAACTAAAAATATTCAGATGAGCAAAGTTTCCCCCCCCAAAAAAAAACCCAACAAAAACCACTGACAGCACAGAAAATGTGCTAGTCTTATTAGCAAATACATAAGTAAAATAGAAAGAAAAAGAGAGAGGAATCTGTTTTCCTGCACAGTGAATCTAAAGGGTCTCTCACCATTCACAGCTAAAAAGTTGCCTGAAATGCACCTAAAACTCGACTGTAAGGAAAAATAATGTACTGGCCAAAGGTACAGATGATCTAATTGGTCTGCAATTATGCCCTTACAAAGAACAAGTGCAAAAACTACCATTGATATTTCAGAAACATTCGTCAGTTAATAAAGCTACAGGATTTAGCTGCAAGGTCTTTAAATAATGTAAGTTCTTCAGCAAAGTGATACAATTTTTCCTGTAGTGGAGCTTTTTGATTGTCATTCTGAGATACTCTGGTAATCTTTTTTATGTTCAGAGAATGACCATCTATGCACATTTACACTCACTGAAAAAATAAGCCATTAACTGCCAGATTACAAAGTTACAGGAGGTCTACAGTATCAATTTATTTCTCCTTCATTATTGGTGCCATTACAAATTACGGTGCTTATGGGAACATAAATAGCCTTGAAGTGGAAATCTGCTCATTAAAGCATGAAAGAGTTTGAAAAAACATTAAAGTATGAAAGAGTAAGAAACAACAAATTGTTTCTAAAACAATACTGTTGTAGATGACTGGATGCTTCAGAAATGAAGTTTTAATCTATTTGTTAAAAGAGAAGAGAAACTGACATTTTCCTTTCCAATATCCAGTTCATTTGGCCTTCATTAAAGCTTTACTTTACAAAATATCAGACTTAGCTGGATTAAAGGCAGCTCTGTTATGCTTATCAATGCTCCAAATCTGCTTCTAGAAATCAGCATGGTCAAACTGTGATGGACACCTTCCCCCATGCAAGTCTGTGTTCAGACGGTTTGCAAAACTTGTCTTTTTATAGTAGATCAAAACTGCTCTTCATAAGCTTAAGCACCACTAATTATCAATTGAAAAGTTATTTTGATTAAATACACTTCCTTATCTTAGAATACCTTAAAACCTGTATTTTCAGGATTGTTTAAACTCAAAATGCAGTATTTTAAAGGACTGATAGTTTCAATTCAGATTGTCTTCTCTAATTGGTTAAAAAAAACTCTGAATAGCTATCAAAAGCTGTTTAAGAGCAAAAGTATAAAAACATTTTCTATCACAGGGAAAATGTGGATATTCGCTTGTGGGACTGATGAGAAAATCATATATGCACTGCCCATCTGCACCATCAGGGTTATTACCATGCTCAGGTTTCAATATAAAAAGTCCCGTATTTTAAAACAGGGAAATTTTCAATTTTTAGAAACAACTACATGTTTTGTTTTCAGCATCTATTTTCTTCTTGTTAAACTAACTCTGCTTACAAACGGAATCACCAGAGTTAAATGAACTAGTCTGGAACTAAAAAATATCTATTTTTTCAAATTTTAAATGTATATCTACACGTAAATTATATGTATATGTATCAAAATGTGTGTTTTGATAGACTACTTGAGGCAGCCTACAAAGAAATTCTATGAACCAAGGAGCAAGCCCTAAAAAGGAGAGACAGGATTTTAGGTGACCTGAAGTGTTTTCTAGTGAACAAATTCTTAAGGAGTAAAGACTGGAGGTAACATAACTGATGCAAAGAAATGCAAAAACCAACAGTAGCACTCATAGCCTGTTCTCTGCTTTACAAGAGTACCCAACTCTAATATTTACAGTATTTTATCTTGAAAGAAAAAGAGTATGATTGACATATTCATACAACAGTTACATGCAGATAGTGCTTAAACGACATTCAGAGTTTCAAAGAATGGAGACAAAATCATCTAAATTTCAAAAATCTGGTATCAGTGTTCCATGTTTTTTCTCCTGTTAGTTTTACATTTACAATATATGACTAAGTTTTTAGTACTCACAGGCTTACCATCTGGACCAGGCAGACCAGGATAACCATGATTCCCAGGTTGCCCAGGGTCACCCTATGGAGAAGCAACATGTGAACACACAAAATATTAAGCATTTTAAAATTGTAAGAGTATTTTAAAATTAGCACAAATCCTAACACATTCCACAAAACAGTCTCTACAAGTCCAGAGACCTACTATTGGGAAGCAATTCCTACAATGAAAAAGAACTGATTTTGGGGGGGAAATTCTCCTCAACTTCTGCCCAACTTCTTGCGCAGTACTTGGACAAGTGAGTCCACATTTGGTTACACCACAAGTTTGACCCACCAACTTAAAAGCTTTCTAGTCTTTTAGCACTTTAATGAACAGAGACACTTTTTATCAAATAGAGTAAACAATCCTTAATAAAACTTCATTAATGAAGTAGTTCTTTCCTGAAGAAATCTCTTGCATTAGCTGAGCCTAATTCTTAAGATAAAAACACTAAAAAGGTAAGAGCCAGGATTAAAACCTGCAAAATAATTAATTCCTCTCCACACACCAACTGCTGTCAAAAAAGTTTTAAGATTTCTTCCTAGAAGTCCATTGCAATTATTTTGGTAACAACTGTTACAATCAGATTAAAGTAAAAGAAAAGTTGGTTGCCAAGGCAACCAACTGGTGAGAAAGCAGGAACTTAACATCCTACTCAATGCATCCTCCTAGAGTATTGACTTTCTCTGTTTATTTTACTAACAGCTTTGATTTGAACTCAGCAAAATCCAGTAAGACTTGATCTCTAAACCATTTTACTTTTGCAGGGGTGTTAAGCTTATTTCTTCAGCCTGAACCACCAACAGACCTGTGGGTCAGTTACAACTGAAGAATTGTTTTAAATAGGGAGGACATTAGAAAAGAAACCCAGGAAACTAGCTTTCAATGTGACTGTGAAAAAACATTGTAGGTTTACACATAAAAACCACAGAAGTGTGATCCTCAACTAAGTGGAAGAGTATACAAAATAATGTCTTTTTTGAAAAGCGTAACTGTTATCATTTGCTAAATTAGTAATAAGTTACCCAGAATCATTGTCCAAATTAAGAATTCCAGATTTGGGATTTGAGTAAAAATAAATTTGCTTTCAAATATACTATTTCACTGTGAAATTTTGTGCTCTTAACTTGAAAAGCTTAAAATACCAGTTACTTGTATTTTGAAATCACTTTAATTCAGTTTATTGTACTCCATTAATATCACCAACACAAAAATTAAGTTAAAATTCATATGGTTCTAGAGTCCAGTATTCAAAAGTTAATAAATACTATAACTGAGATAACCTATTCAATCATAATTGGTTTCCTTTTCACTTTCTGCAGCCTTTTGTGTTAGGCACCATCTTGTCATCTGTATTATTCAATTATCCCCAAACAAGTATTACAGTACATTGTAGTTGAAAAATTACACATAAGCAACAGGTATAGGTTATCCGAGTTCTGAAATTTCATATTCCTTCATACCTTACAGGAAGTGGTTTTCAATTATTTTAAAATTATAAATACTTCATTCTCTCTCCCTCTTTTTTTTCTCTAATATGGTAAAAAGAGAATAAAAAAGGGTAAAAGTCCACAGAAATTCTACTACATGAAACAACAGTAAGGGTCTCTGTATTGCAGATTTCAATTCCCTGATCAGAAACCTTTTCCACTGTGTCAAGAAGCCCTTTGATTTGAGGTAGCTACAGCATACTTTAACCTCTTTTATGATAACAGCAGAGAAGCTTTTTATTCATTTGCTTAGTGAAAGACAAGTGATTTGGGGTTTTCTTGTCTGCACTTATAAATAATTCTCCAAACACTGCTCAGCACAGTTTGTGCTAAGGTAAAAAAGATTGAGAAAGCTACTAAAGCAAATACTGGGGATTTGAGTTTGCCATGTAAGACATCTGCAACTCAAGCCTAGTTCTGATTTTAGTTTTTCATCAACAGAGAAATGTCATCAGCACTGCTTATGTGCAACTCTCCCAGTAAGCATCTAGTTCATTCTTTTACAGAGAGGGAAGAAACCCCCCTATTCACTAAAAGACTTTTGTTAGAAAATAATTTCATCCTCAAACAATTAACAATGCAACATCATTTGTTGAAGAGTAGCATGGAAACAGGTCACATACACTCAACAAGACTTACTTTGGGGCCTGGAGGTCCTTCCTTTCCTGGAGGGCATATGCAGGGGGCAGGTGTTGAGCCTACATCACTGGGACCGTTCATGCACTACCAAGGGTGAAAACAGCCATCAGCACATATGCCAAAGGCAGCCAACAAACATATTGGAACACTCTGTGAGGCTGACATTCCTTAGGCTGCCTTCCACTTAGGTCTTGGCATTCACTCCCTTGTTCAGCTGGAACTTCTGCTTATCTGAATATTGCCCTCCAACTACTTTTTATGTATGAAATCATTTTATCCAGAATAAAAATTAAAAATGTAAGTACCAATATTGGGCTGATACCTGTAACTTTGTTTTTTCACAAGTATTTTTATAGTTTGATAATTTTAAATCTTGTAACATGAAAGACGCTTCTCTTAGCTAATCTATAATCATAATTTAAAGCCTGATCAATTCTCAAATATAATGATTTCATTAAAAAATGTGTAAAATTCTGTAATGCATAATATGTATAGCATAATGATCCCAACCATTGGCATGCTATCTTGTGTAGCAACCCCGAAAAGAAAATAAACCCCAAGGCTCCTACCTCCTATCATGTGTTCCAACTATGAAGCTACTTGAGGTGAGGCAGGACACAGCTGCTACCATTGACTCCTAGAGGTCACTAGTCCTGGTCCCAAGTGTGCCCATCCTACAAAGAGCATTAGGTGACCTCCTCCAAACCATGCTCTCTGCAGCACTAAACCTTGGCAAGGTCACACCACCCTCCAGAATTTTTTTCTTTTTTTGTGATATTTACTTCTCACCATTAAGCCCCACATGAAACCTCAGTGCTTTACGCTGGCAGGCAAGGGGAGAGCTACTTAATCAAATCTATTATAGGTACACCTGTACTAAATCTGTATGTTGAATTTAGTCGGTAAATTCTTTTTCACCCATCAACCCTAACCCAGCAAGTTCTTGACCTATGGAAAGGCAAAAAATTAAGAATCCAAGCTTAAAAAAAAAAAAACAAAAACAAACAAACAAACAAAAAAACCACCACCCTGTATTTATTACTTAAAAATTTTCATAGCATTTTACACATATGTTCTAGAATAATGACATCTTTTAAGATGTTTCATGAATGGAATTCTTTCTTGGGGTCAAATGATTGATCAAAACACAAACCCATGTTTCCTTTGCAATGGTACAAACTGGGAGTTACACATAAGGTTAGGGAAGTTGTCATATTAAGTCTTCAGATAAGCTCCCGTTCAGGGAGTTCCCATTAGCAGAACACAGGTAACAGCTACCTGACTGTGCATATGCCCCATCCCCCTGCAAACAGCAGCAAACAAATTGAATTGGGGGAAAACATCAGACCATTTATTCTAAAGAACATGTGTTTTTTCAGAAAAATTGTTTTTCATTTGTCTATTTATTAGAGTTTAAGCAAGGGAACTCCAGCACTCTTAAGGTTAGCAAATCTCTGTCCCCTTTTGTAAACAAAGTGTATATTACCTAGAATATTAAGAAGCTTATAAAAAGTCAAATACTACCTTAAACTCAGTTTGAGTAGTTTAGGATCAAGCCTACCTCTCCATTCTGAAACAAGAAGAAACACAGTTTAAGAGTACAATAATATTTCTAAAAAGAAAATCCATTCATTTGGAAACACTATCAAAACCAATCATAACTTTTGAGCTGTAACTGTCAAGAAATCATAATTCAAATTTTTAGACTTTCTGAGACTTATGTGCAGCTGCTATCAATGCATATGTAATTAATTTAGTTAACTGTGTTTAAGAGTCTGTCAGTGGGAGTTATCAGTAGCCATTTTTAAAAGATAATGACAGAAATAATATAAAACCATGTCAGTATTTACACACTAAATGTTTAGATTTGTTTCAAACCTTTTACCAGAAGTAACTTCTCATCAAAAATATCCTCTGCTTGCTCATTCATGTCAGAGGATGTACCAAAATATTTCTGATATCCCTGCCCTCTGCCTGAATCCAGCATCTGGGAAAACACAGAGCAGCACAGAGGCAAGGCTGGCTTTTTCTCGCTTTCCTGTGACTGCGCTAGACTCTGCTATCAATTGATTTTTGTTCCAGAATCTGCAACACCACAGAGCAATCCAACCCCAAATACTTCAGCAGAGCAACCATGAAATTGTGTGTCTTAATAGTTTAGTAGCCACCATTAGCCACACTGGCCACAGGAGTATTCTAATGCACATAGTCACTGCAGATTTCATACACACTCTGTGGACACAGAGAGCCTCCTCTGTATTCAATTTTCAGCTTAAGTAACCCCTTGAGAAACTTTTCATTTTTCACGGATCATAGAAGGAGCTTAAAATTACTATTTAGCTAGGTATCTCTGGGAAGGGGGATTAATTTGGGCTGTAATTAGTACATAAAGCGTCTGCTTATTTCAGGAACTCTGACACAACCACACTGACAGAATACAACCACAAATTCCCCCTTGAAGATCATCCAATATTTTTATTTTCTAAAGGAGTCCAGAATCTCATGGGCAAAGTCCAAATTTAATTTACAAAAACAGACAAGGAAACTAAAATGGCAAAAAGCAATCTTTTGGCTTCAACTCCTTGATAAATTGCAGAGAACATAAGAAATGAAAGACTTTTTAGTGGTTGCTATCTTTATGCAAAATGTTTTCATTTGACTATTTTTCATATCCTACTTTTGATTTGGAAACAGCAAAAGGATATGTGGTGCAATTAAATAGCCATATTTTTTATTTTCTTCAAGATTCAAAGCTAATTTTACAAAAGTGTTCCTGAACTTTTTTGTTCTTGACACACAGAGTTTAGAACAGCTAATAATCCATTCACCTACTTGCTGCTTGATTGAAAGTTGAAAAAGCTCTGATAAGGATGTAACAGACATACTGGCCCCAAACAAAAAGAAGAAAAACAGACTAGCTGGCAATACCTGCCAGTCTGACAAAAAAGAAAATCTGGATGCTGGAGATTCAATGGTTCTATTGTCCAACCAGCAAAATTATACTAAATCAAATCACAGCATGTGGAATGTGGGTCTACACAGTAAGACACTGGCAGCTGATAATCCTTAGCTTAGTTTGCTTTAGTCCCTAAGCAAAGGAGAGTATTTTGAATCTGTATGTTTAAATCAATCTCTTGCTTATGCTTTGAGATAGGAACTGAATGCTTAAATCCCACTCTGCCAGTCATGACTGGTTTCCCGATCTGTTTGTATATGTTTTGCATTTCAGTGCATAATTAACTGTAAGAGGACCAAAGAGGACCAAAGGGTCCCCATAAGCTTGCAAACATGAATCATGAAATCTTGATTTTATTTGTCTTGTACTTAGCATACTTCTTGAAATTGTGGCAACATTTCGGATAATGGGTTATTTATGACAGATCTAAGCATAGATATTTCTAATGGGAGAAGGTTGATTTAGAAATACAGGTTTGCTGGTTATGTACCAAAATTTCACAGATTAAATGACCTGACAAGTAGCAAGGAGTATATCAGAAAAGTTCAAAAGTCATATTTAAAGAATTTTACACTGAAAAAACCTAGAAGTTTTATTATTCTATAATGCTTAAAATCTGAATTTTTAAGAGAGGATTCTGAGATTCTTCTATACTCATATATATCAAATTTAAATCATTAAAAACCTAAACCAAAACAACTTGTAAAAAACTTCATGAGAAAATATGATGAAAACAGACAAGGTCCACGTTACTTGATACTGCACAGGTAAAAAGCATGTATTTGCACCAGCTGAATCAACGTAGTATAATTTATTTTAAAACTTCATTATGTCAGCTTTAAACAGTGATTTGTAAAAAAATGTCAAGTAGTCCTCAAAAGTTCATCTATCATACTCACAAATCCTGGAATCTCACACACTGTCTCTCGATTATTTTGCTCTGGGTCACAGTAGATTCGCAGTTTTTGTATATCAAACTGTAATTCAAAACATAAAAGACTTTTTAGAGGTCTGTGCATCCACTACAGTTAAAAATCAATTAAATATACAGAAATATTTTTAGGCTACTCACAATGATTAATATGTGCAACCAATTAAACATACTGTAACAGAATTATTTAAATAAGAATAATCAATCCAAGAATTTTCTTTAAAATAACAGAAATCACCATCCATATTTCCCGGGAATTAATCTAAACACATGGAGCACAAACTACACTGGCTGCCAATATCATTGAGGAAACAAGTTAATAGCAAGTCCAACCTCTCTCTTTTTACATCAACAGACCTAGAGAGATGCTTCTACACAGACCTGCTCATATTAGATGTAGGATTAATAAATTCCGGTGAAGCATCTGAAAGTGTCCCTAAATATCCTTAGTGTATAGTACACAAAATTAATCTTTAAAAAGCATTGAATAAAAACACTGGCACCAGGTAAACAAAAGTTTTTGCCATTCTGCTTTGTTTCTACATTCCAAAACAAAATTAAGCTATCAGTTTTTCTAGTATTAAACTATCATGACTGCAAAGCAAGGAGAAAGAAACTTGATCAAAATTTTCCCTCTTTTACCAGCATCACCCATACATACACTGATGGAAGGACATCATATGCAAATGTCAAGCAGAGGAAATTCTCTACTTTGAGACACTGTTTCCCAAATTCAGGCAACTACATTGCATCAATTTTGTCCTTGGAAAAAGTGAGACCAGTTAAGCATCCATGTCACTTGTGCTAAGTCCTCCTGACCATTTTTATCTCTCTCAAGTATTACAACTTTGTATACTAAATTTCAGTCTACTCTAAGTTAGAAGGGTAAGCTCAAGAAGCCACTAATTTAATGTTAATCTACAACAGAATTACTGAATTATTGTAGTTTTAGCATATGCCTACCTGTACCGTTTCCTCCTTTCCAGAATACTTTCCTATTTGGGTTAGCCCACTGATGTAAATACCTAAAACAGGATGTAATTGCTTTGTTTCAATTTCTTGTCCATCTATATATAAAGTTACAAAGTCTTCTGTTACTAAGAGACGAATTTGATGCCAGCCTTCATCAAACAATGTCTAAGAAAAACAAAGAAAACAACCTTGTTTAAAAAAAAAATGCCTTTAATTTAAGTAACGATAAAACTGCACTTCAACAATCAAACTGTTGTTAATAGTTGAGATGATCAAGGCTGCAGGTTTTATATATAAATAATTCTAAACTATATAGGCAAACAAAGTATTGCCAAATAATACTGTAATTGAAAATATGACAATTGGTAATAACTAATCCTTATTTCAGAATTATTTTATAACTCAGATTTTTTTTTTTGTCTATGACCTTAAACATGTTCAAACCTGTATTTTTTAAAAATATGCAGCCAAAAGCCTCTTTATCAGCAGTGGGTTAATGTCTCAAACACTTCAGATCATCAATCATGGTGAACAAAATTGGTACTTGTGATAAACTGATAAGTGATAAATTATCATAAAAGTTTATCAAAGAAAAAATGTTCATTCAAAGTGCATTGACATTCATTCTGTGTTTAGAGACACACAGGTCTAAAAAAGCCATGAAATTAATGCTCTCCATAATAGCAAAGCAAGCATGGAGAAACAAAACCAACCAACCAACCAAACAAACACACAAAACAACCAAAAAAACCCAAACATGAAAGTTGTGTTTTCCTGGTGAAGTTCATGGATACCTGAGACTGCATGAACGAGACTGATTTGTCTGCGCAGCTCCAAGAAACAGATAAATACAAATTGATTATTGACTTGAAACTGAATTTTCTAACACTTTCCAGTAAATCAAGTTTAACACAGCTTCTTAAAAAAATAATAATAAAAAAATTGCCTCCTAATAATTATTAAAAGGTAGAGGAAATTTGGAAAGAAAAAGCAAAAATTCTCCATCCATTAACAGAAGAATAAAATACCTCTCCCTAGAAAAAGGCTTAGTAGTTAAGACCTATTCCTTGGATAGGAGTCCTTTCTTCAATGAGGATTTATATTAAAATTCCTTCAGCCTGATTTGGAGTAGGGATTTGAATGCAGGCCTCTGGTTCCCAGAAAAGTTGAACCCACTTGGCCATGAAGTGCCCCAGCAGCAAATCTTTCCCAGTCTTTTTCTGCTGAATTAGCCCTCTCTGTTCACTTAAATAATACTCCCTGTGGCAGGAATGGCAATCTCTGGGCTGCACATAACCCTGCTACAAATGCAAGAATAGGCTCATTCAATCTCCATTCCTCTGTCTCATCTGCAGCTAAGATAATCTTTCTTACAAGAGTGGAATACTTTACTGGAAATTACTAAAGAAAGATGAAAGACAACCTTTCAATTGTACTAGAAAACAATAAAACTGGTTTGCTCGAAGAGGGGAATAGTGAAATAATGGGTACTTAAAGAAGTATTCCAGCATGATGGTGACATACTCCTTACCTTTACATGAGGTGCAGCAAATGTAATAACCTGTGTGCCATTTATTAAACTTGTTGTAGTGAATGATAATGTTTTCTCTTCTCCATTAACAGTGACTGCTATCTGTGGCCTCTTATCTAGACTCAGGATCCTCCACAAATCCCATGTCTTTTTGACTTTAAATCTTTGTGTGGAAACAAACACATAGGATGGAGGGAGACCTTCTGGAAAAACATTCCTAAATACGGGGGAAGGGTGGAAAAAACAAGACAGTACTTGAACATTCATAAAAGTTCTAAAATAAGTCATTTTCACTTAAAGAAAAAAAATCTTATTGAATATAGAAGTATATTTATAAAATTCAATACCTTGTTAATTCTGAAAGGTCAACACGTGAGGTTACTTCATAAGCTTTTGCATTAGTGGTTGATATTTGAATTCTCTTTTTAACTTTTTTTTTCACACCTAATCCTACAAGAATGTCAAATCCTTTCTCATCTCGAGCTGCCACAGGAATTCTTGTCGGACAAACAGATTCTGCAAAGTAATAAATGCAAGGACAGTCCAAAATACGATTTTAAACTTCCAAGAAAAGTAGCCTCCCACCCAAGTAATTTTTTTTTAATCTGCCTTTCAAGAAATAAAAAGAGAACTGAGAACTGTCAGTTAAGTACAATATGAAAGAAGTGGTAAGCAGAATCCTCAGGGACTTGAAGCAAGAATATTAAGATGTCATATTTTACTGTAATTACATTCACATACTATTTTGAATTGTCACTAATTGTAGTTAATGGGTATTACAATATCTGCTTAATAAATATACTGAATTTCATTTCTAAAATTGGATGGTTCCAAAATTATACAAAATTGTGGATGTCAATATTCAAAATGCACTAACAACTTGAATTCAGCATCCCTCCCAACTATAAAATCAGTTTGAAAATGGACAAAGTTTTGTTTTCATTTTATTTAACTCAAAATGGACTCTGAGCTGTTTTTTCTGTTACACTGAAATCTTCTTGAAGTTATTCTCACTGGAAAAATTCTGTGTGACATATTTTCTGTGGCAGTGTAAGTTAGCTGCACGTTATCTTGGTTAATTATCTTTACACAAAAAAACCCTAAGTTGTCTCAACCAACAAAATGAAAAAGAGATAGGACAGTGAAACTTAATACTGAAACAAACATTAGGGTAAAAAATCAATGAAAAGGAAATTCTTTGTTTTATTAAAATTATGTTGAACTGTTTACAATAAATATCATTATTCATTTCCCACTGTTTCTTCAGAAAAGCATCAGTTCATAGACAGGGAAGAGGTTAAGAATACATTCCAAAGAAAGGGTGGAGAGTATCTTCATTTGGACTAGCCATGGGCTGGAAAGCTCCTGTCTTTCTGCCAGGGAATTATCAGCTCAAAGGTCTAGACTGGCTTGTTTTCATAATATGAGCAACACTGGCTGACTTCCCTTTCTAACCAACCCCAGGGCAGTCAGAAGCTACCCCATTCTGGTGGGGGAGGCAGGATAAATATGCCCCAAGAAAATTCCACTTATTTTCTGCACAATCTGTCTGTCATGGGAAAGGACAATCCATCTTAACAGAACATGTCACAGATATTTGGGGCAGGAGCAAGAAGCCACCTGAACTCCCCTTAGTTTTCTTTTCCTCCCCACAGCAAAATAACACCTGACTTCCAAATTAAAAATAAATTATCTATCTGCTCTACAAGAAAGAATTGCAAGAACTCTGGCCACATTTTGGAACTTAAGACGTCTACCTCCTGAATAGTAAAAAAAAAAAGAAAAAAAATTTTAAAAAACACAAACCCAGGTCCAACAAAACTTTCCTTCTCATTCTTGTCAAAACACAGATTTAAGTCAACATACTTCTGCTATTAAGTAATAGTAATGGTGCTTTTTTCAGGTTTATTCAAGTGTGCATTGTTACCATGGAACTACTTTTTAAGCTCATTTATTGCAAAGGTGGATACTGGACATATCACAATTAACAGAGATTACAGATAATCACATACATATACACTGACAAATATAGCGCCTCCTATCAGTTAGAATATTACAAATTTGGTGTAAAAACAAAAACTAAAGGCAGAAATAGGAATACTTTATGGAAGAGGGCCATTATTATGGATCAGGACCAAAATAACTGTTCCAAACCAATATCAACCAAACAAATTGACCACATGTAAAATTACACATTAAGAAACTATTTTTTATTATCAGTGGCACACTGGTGAATTTCATGAAAAATTCCCAATCAGGTAGATCCTTTCTGGGTTTTCTGGATAATCTTCTGGCTGGACTATTTTGATAACTAACTGAGCCAATACAGCATGCAGAAATCAGTGGCAAAATTAAGAGCTGTCTTCCATTGTAAATGGGGTTGTATTTCCAGACCAGAGTACCAGTCACTTCAACTCTCTAGCCTTTTCTGAACTCTCATTGCCTTTTAGTGTTTTTACATAGTTTTCAGACACTTACTTTCCTTCCTAAAGCATGAAAAAACTTTATGATGTTAACTCCCAGTATCTTGGACAAAGCAACTTTTCTCTGCATCCTCCAGACAAAATCCTGAGGTCTACATTGGGTTTTCTTCCTAAATGCACTCCTGAAACTCTTTTTTTAATTTTTTTTTTTTGCTATAGCATATTAATAGTACAGGAACATTTGTCTTTCAGAATAAATAATAAATATTAAATAGTTCTCAAATATTTGGTTCAATTCTGGCTGACAGGTTCAGGAAGTCTTCTTCCCCTGATGCACTCTAAAACAAACACTAGAGTCCCCAAAAGGCACACTAGAGCCCACCACCTGCAAGCCCGTTCCTAAGAGCAATACTTGCTCCAGGAACCAATAAAACTCAGCCTCCATTGTCCAGAAAGGAGATACTGCCCCTCTGGCCTTTTATCTGTGTTCACTTGAGAATGGATTTTAAAGCTCCATAGAGTAAAAGCTAGCAATTTTTTTAGACATTTACACTAAGACCATGAAGAGAGAATTGCAAAATTTTCAGTAAGTTTCATGTGGTTGATCACAGCCAAACCATTGCTGCTCACCCCTCATGGAACTTCTTCTCCTTCAGTCCAAGTGAATCTTAGGAACATGGGAACCAGTAAATCAATCAATCAATCAAATAATGCTCAACTTAGCTATAAAAATTCCAGTTTATCAGTCTTGGAGTTCACCTGCTAAAGACATTATGGTTAGAAATGAAGCTGCCAAGTGGCTTTGATTGCTCTGCGAGAGAAGCATCAAAATGCTAAAACAAGGGAAGTGCACATAAGAGAGATGAAGCAAAGGGTCGCTTCAAGGGAAGGAATAAGTACACCTTGTAGAAATAGTCAACATTCCCAGATTACTGCTATAAATCATGTGAAATATCACAGATGAAATTTAAAGGATACTAGTTAACCTGATAATGAAAGCTGAAAATCCATTTTGATGAAATATAATGGCACTTCTTCTAAAACTTTAGTCAAAGAAAATATCATTTTTATTTAGTGTTTATTTAGGGGAATTTCTCCCTGCATGAAGTTCTATTAAAGAATTTAGCTCCACTTAGCTGATTTAATATTTGGACTGACTACCTTACTACATCAGCCATAAAGAATTACTATGATTTTCATTTAATGCAGCAAGAAATAAACACTAATATTCTCAACAGAAGTATCATCGTATTTTTTCAATGAAGTTGATATTCAAAGTGAGAGCAAACAAAATCTATTTTTCACTCTTACTAAGTAGAGAAATATGGTACAACTGAAATAGGACTTGCACCAATTCTTAATAATAAAACATGTACACAAAACACTGACATACTAGAGTCTGAGTGATACATTTTAGAAGCAATTTGTTGGGTTTTTTTAATGCATAAAAGAAAGGCATTGTTTTACAAAATTTCAGAAAACTCAACGTAGTAACGCCGTTAGTGTTCTAAAGTCAAAGAGTCACTTTACAATGTCGGTCTTGGCTAACTCTTCTATAAAATTCTTCTAAGAAACATCATAGCAGCATGCTACAACCACAGATATCTACTCTACTCTCTTGAGTCCCTACCTGGAGTGCTGTGCCCAGCTCTGGGGCCACATCATAAGATGTGGACTTGCTGGAGCAAGTCCAGAGGAAGCTGCAAAGCTAATTAGAAGGCTGGGGCCTCTCTCTTATGGAAAAAGGCTGAGAAAGTTGGGGTTGTTCAGCCTGGAGAAGAGAAGGGTGTGAGGAGACCTTAGGGGAGCCTTCCAGTACCTAAAGGAGCCTTACAAGAGAGCTGGAGAGGGACTTTTCACAAGGGCGTGTAGTGACAGGACAAGACAGAACGGCTTCAAATTAAAGGAGGGTAGGTTTGGATTATTAGGAAGAGTCTTTACCATCAGGTCAGTGAAGGACTGGAACAGGTAGTCCTGTTATAGATATCCCATCCCTGGAGGTGTTCAAGGCCAGGCTGGATGGGGCTCTAAGCAACCTGATCTAGAGAAAGGTGTCCCTGCCCATGGCAGGGGGGTTGGAACTAGATGATCTTTAAGGTCCCCTACATTCCAAACCACTCTACAATTCTATGACTTTTGCCAGGAGCCTTTCTTCTGAGTTTTTCAATACATACTAGAAGTATGTATAAGAAGAATTCCTGTTGTAATGACAGGCTGTTCTCTCACCTCTCTAGAAGAAATGCTGGACTGTGCATGAGCATCAGTTGCAACTAGGAAATCTATAGAGTAAACTCTGTATTCTCAGCACTATGAGAATTGCTGAAATATTTTAGTGTTTTTAAACTTTGTCAATGAAAAAAAATTTGGTCTTAGGGCAAGAGAACACATATTGAAATTAAACCCATACTGTGTTAAAACACTGTATCTTTCCCAAATATACCTCTTTGTTTGACAGAGAAAATAACATTTTGGGAGGAATTTCCACAAAGAAGATCAAAAAGAAAGAAGATCAAAGTAAAGAGTATCAGGTCCCTTAGGTTACATTAATCATGTATTCTGTTTGTGAAATTAAAAGTTATGTGTCAGAACTACATTTTGCGCGTTTTAAATATTTTATAATCCCTTACCTTCACAGAGTTTTTGTTTTATAACTTCTTTAATTCTTGATATTGCAATATAATCTTCAACATAAAATACATAAGTTGATGAAGGCTTATTGGCAATAGCTTTAAGTTCATCCTCCTCAATTTCAGAGCCAACACCAATTGCAAACAAGGTGATCTTATTTTTCCTTGCTTCTGCTGCTACATCTTTGACTTCATCTTGGGACTTTCCATCAGTGAGAACAACTGCTATTTTTGTTAAAAATCGTGAAGATTTTGCAAAAAGATGGTCAAAGGAAAACTGAATAGCTCTTCCTGTTCTTGTGTTTCCTCCCAGATAGTGTATGGACTCCATTTCTCTGATGAGGTTCTCACTGGATTCATGAGTTCCGAGGGGAATTTCAAGTACTGGGTAATCACTATACTGGACAACTCCAACTTGAATAAATTTTGGCCCTATGTCAAAGTTTCTTGTAATATTGACAAGCCAACTTTTGATTATTTCAAAGTTTTCTGGGCCAACACTGTAAGAACCATCCAAGATAAAAACTAAATCTGCTGGAGCAGTTCTGCAGCCTAAAAAAAAAAAAGAAAAAAGCAAATATTTTAATAAACACTTTCACGTTCTTCCTCCACAGTAAATGCCTTTCCTATCAATTAGTGTTTATGTTAGGATCTATATTGACAAATACTTTCCAGCTGAAAAAAATTAGCAGAGTTTATCAAGGCAAGTGACATCTGTGTAAGCTACACAGATCCAACTTGGTATCTGAAAGCCACACCATTTTCTGGTTTCTACATTAGCACCAGGAATAAATAGGAAAATTTCTGGAATTCAGTTCCTTAGCTGGCAATTGCATTCTACTCAATAAACAAAGAGGAATATATATTGGGTATTTTCAGATCTCATCTGCAGAAAGGATAAACATAAAAACTGCTTTTCGTTAGCAAACCGAGCACAAAAACTGCAGAGGAAGGCCTGAATACTCCAGAATCCTTTTACAAATACATTTTAATTGATTTCGGACACTGCTACATGGCATTTACAGAACTAGTATTATAAAATCCTGAGTTTCAATTGAATGTTGCTGGTAGCATATTCTTATTTTTACAGAAGAAAAGTATTCAGTGAATGAGCTCAACCTCCAGAATATAGAATCATGTAAGCATTTAATAACTACAGTGTAACTGCATGATGACTTAGGCATGGATTCAGCTTTCCTAGCTGTAGTTATAAACTGAGTTTTTAAACTAAATTGCCAACTATAGGCCATGGACAGACATAAGCATATCCATAGAAAAGTCCTAACCATGCTACATGCCCATTTTCAGATTAAGGGTATAACTTTCTAAACAAGGGAATTACCTTCCATTGACTGTGAAAGAAGATTTGATAACTGACACATGAGATGCCAAGGATATGGCCAAAAGCAGGAGGGTTTATTTTGATCTCATGGCACATGAGGTGCTGGGGCTTACTGTCCTTTTGTTTTCTGGAAGTCTGCAGCTCCACCACAGGAATGAGAGCTTTGCCTTATCCCGAAATTTGCCTACAGACACTTCTGGTCAAGACAAGTTTTCACCTTTCTTGCAAGCAAGTGACCACAATCTGCTGGAGAAATGCTTTTGCAATGCAGGTGGTGGTGAAGAGAAAAGACACTGGCAGAAGGAGCAAGGAGCACACTGAATGCATCACTTAGTGGTGCAGGGATATGAAGCACAGAGTAATTTCAGTTGTAAGGGACTCATAATTAGACACCACTAAAAGCAGAGTATTCATTTTGATGGATACTCCTAGAGCAGAAAGACTGAAAATAAACAGTCTTTCTAAAGACCAAAAGGAATTTTATGGGGTTTGTTTTGAAATACTGAAAATTTCTGGATTGAGAGCAAAACTAGAGGAAAAGATCTACCCTGGAAGTGTCATTGCGGCTAGAGACAAGTCTTCTACACTTTTTTTATTTGGTCACTTTTTCTTTAGGAAAGCCACTTTGCTTTAATGTTTTCTTTTCTATAAACTAGATTTAGTGTATAAAAATGGTTTGGTGGGGTTTGAGATGCTAATTTTGAAGAATGTGGAAGAAAGTATGTCCCAGAACTGGAGTTAGTTTCCTCTCACAGAACTTTCATTCTTCCTCATTTAGTTTCTCACATAACACTAAACTACTCAGAACATGACTTCTGAAGAAATGAAAATACGACTGAAAATCAAGACTCAATTTTAAATCAAAACTGGAGCTTTACAGTTCCATCTACCCCCTTGGGCATTTCCAAGATGCAAAGAAAGTCATTCAGTCTCTAATGAAGAAATAAGATATTTAAGCTATTTTTCATATATTTTCAGATTGTCACCAGGAAAATTTTAATGGAATAAAATCGTCATCAGCAGAAGGGTACATGTGAGCATCAAAACAGATAGTAAAAATTCGAGGCATGCTTTGAAGCTGCGCTTATCTGAAATGCAAAAATTAAGACCTACTTGCTCTTGTTTCGCCATCTTCAGCTGAGATATAATCATGAAGTAGCAGAACTAACAGCATCTGAAAAAATGTTACGATCTGTGCCATGTGTATTTTATTTTCAAGGTCTTGATACAAAACTAGATGGGGGAAAATGAAAAGAAAATACAGTGTTATTATATTACAAAAAAATTCCAAGCTTCTGCAGTTCAAAAATCATGTCTGAGGAACATCTCTGAATTGAATCTGTAAGATCAGATGTTGCCACCCTACAATGAACCATTGATTTTAAAAGTGTCAGCCAGGCATATAAGCCCAAATCTGAGCTTCTAAACTCAGTAACACTCACCAGCCTTTTTAGGGAAGCTCAGTTTTCACCAAGATGAATCATTGATTTAAAAAGTGTCAGTCAGGCATATAAGCCCAATTCTGAGCTTCTAAACTCAGTAACACTCACCAGCCTTTTTAGGGAAGCTCAGTTTTCACCAAGGTGCATTTATACACTTCTCCTGCTAGGCACTTCCACAAGTAGGTTATATTCCTATTCATATTTATCCAAACACTATCCCACTACCCCACTCCGTAGCCATTATCAAAAGACATTACCAAAAGATCCAAAATATGGCAAATGTTTACATATCAGGTACTGGTGGGGAGGTGTTACTTCAGTCTCAATCCCCACACCTGGCTACTTCAGAGAGTCTGGGATAATTTCTACTCCTCTACCCCAGGACTGAGACTGACACAAGCAGTCAGGATCTCAGCAAGCCCTAACCCTTTCACAGCAGAGCCAAAGCCCTGCAGACAGTGTAACATGTAAGATTACATAAATCTTCAACTTATATTCAACTTAGTTTTTTCTTCAACTTTGTCTTCAAATTATTTTTTTCTCTGTTTATATCTCCTTTGCTATCACGGTTTATGAAATATAACCCCCTGTCAAGCAAACATGCAATTTTGGTCTCATATTGCTGTTAAAAATATTATTTGACTGATTTATTTTAATTAAGAAATATTAATTCATTGTGTTTATTGAAAAAAATAGTATCATAGTGGTAAAAGATACATTTTTTGAGTTCTGGATTAGAGATCCATTAATTTCAAGACTGAGAAAGAAAGTATACTGCATCTCTTCTGTATTCTCTCATCTCATCCTTCAATGTAAAATGCAATTTTCAGGGTGAATTCATTTCACTGCAGAGTAGTCAACTTCCAGGAAATGCCACTCCCACCTAATGTAATTCCCCAAAGTTAATAAAGCAGAACCATAATTATTCTGTTATTAAATCTCTCCTTCAGATTACAGATAATTGCAAGGTAGAGCCATATTTTGTTATTAACATTACCTTGTGTCATACTGGGTAAAAAACCAGACACACTTTGGCGTCTATGGGATAGGACATAAGATCCACTTTTCCAGTTCTGCTACACAAAAACTGGGATATCACCTTCATTCAAGCAGATTAAGTGGCAGGGTTTCATTTCAGCTATTTGAAAAAGGATCTATTTTAAACTATGAAACTGTATAAGTATTAGGTTTGTGATACATGAAAAAAAGATCACCATAGTACAGGTAGACAATTTACATAGATTATTTGGTTTGTTGGTCATTCGTACAACTGATTATTCTAAAATCTCTTCCAGCCTTTTCTGTGGCAAGTGTTTACTGTAGGGGAAAACATACTTCTTATGAGACCAAATTGAGCAATATCAAAGAATAACATGTGAAATTAAATC
Organism: Sterrhoptilus dennistouni; assembly: GCA_013397095.1. NCBI lineage: Eukaryota > Metazoa > Chordata > Aves > Passeriformes > Zosteropidae > Sterrhoptilus > Sterrhoptilus dennistouni. The sequence goes on from VWZU01010897.1 coordinate 1,211,235, forward strand.
TATGTGGGAATTTGAACAGCAGGTGACTGAAGGACAACTGTATGCTTTTAGAATATCAGAAAAATGTCAGCCTATAACTGAAAAAAACCCCCCATATAAACTACAGTACAGAGAGCTGATATACATATAAAAAGCACAAGGCTGACCCTAAAAAACTATAAAATCCTTTTGATTCCTCCCACTACCAACCCAAAAGAAATAAATTTAAAAAGTTTAATTTAAAAATTAAATTAAAAAATTAAAACTACAAGGAATACTTTTGAAAAATATGATTGAAAAAAATAGCACATTAAATAATTACAAAATAGAACATTAACTAAGCTCTGCTGTTTGTCACCTCTGTGATTGTCTAAATGGCTATTTATGTAACATGCACAGAATTTATGTAAAAGGAAGATCAAAAACAAGCACCTTAGTGACTTCACTGCTACCAGTCTTCACTAAAAAGTGAGTACAGGGCCAGCTACCATAAATGCTGTAACTGTTCAATGAAATTAAAACAGCACACTAAACTAAAAAAGATTATTTTAGCAATACACTGCCTTGAATGTGAACAGAATATGCTGTGTCATGAGCACAGATACTTCAGGTCAGGTGTGGACACTGGGATCCTACCTGCTGGCACTGCTCTCCTTTCACCAACCCTGCAGAAACCACAAATGATGCCTTCCTTAAACTGCACTGTGCCCTCTCACCTCTGCTCATCATTCAGCAAACACTAACCCACTGGCACCTGCAGGGATGAGCCCCCTAGACCTGCTGGAATGATAAAACTTACAGGAAAGAGGCAGATGCTCAGAAGAGGAAGGAGAAAGCAGGGGCCTGCAAGGAAGTGCCTCCAGAGAAGGAGCTGCTCCACAGAAACACTAATACTTCATTGTAGGAGAGGTACATGCTAAAGCAACATTTGCTGGCTGTCCTGGGGTACAGAGAGGCATCAGGAATGCTACAGCAGCCTTCAGTGCATGTCTTTAACGTTGAAAAACATCACATTACAGCAACATTTCTTCTGGTGAACACCATGGTCTAACTTACAATTCTTGAAAGGAATCAGTAAAATAATTGTCAAATCAAGCTTATCTGATTCACAGAACCAAACCATTTCCCCTTGACAGATCATCTTTTCCATTTATGAGAGTCCTCTATTTCATTTTCAATGAAGTCTGCACTTGAGAATATAATTTTAAGTATAAACCAAAATAATAATAAGGATTCCAGTGCTCAATTTACTAGAAAAGAAATAATATTACAGCACTGCACTTTTAACAGTCAAAAGAGATGTCAAACCAACAATTCCAGAGATCCAGCTGTTGTATCTCATCAACACAGTAATTATTAAACAGGCAACAATAGTGTGCTTGAAACTTACAGAAACACCACCCAATCCAGGAATGAATATTTTAAATAAAACTTTTGGACTCTGTCTTTTTCCAAATTATCCCTAGTTTGTGGTTTTACCAAATGTAACCAGGAAAACACATAGAACTGCTTTCCCGCTTCTCAGTTATACCAAACCACTTTTAACACATGGAAGTTGATGTAGTTGATTCATACAGGGTTACTAAGTAAATACACAGATGTTGCATCCAGCTCAAGTAAAGGGTGGCAGACTGAGAGAGTACTAGAGGAGAAATAGCACATGTGTTATGGTATTTTTCAAGGCATCCTCATAGTTGTTTACTTTTTCCACTTTAAAAGGGACAGAGCTCCACAACCAACCCCAGGCTTTGTAACTCTGGTGATGTATAGGGTGGCAGAAGCAAACCTTTGGCTATCTCCCAACTCCACAAAATTGTTTAAATTAACACCACAAGATTTAATGAGGTATTAACTGAGACAGGATACTGGGTTGGGTGGACCTTTAGTGTGACTCATTATGGCCATTCTTTCGACTTTTTATCTTGGTATTTTACACGCCAATTTGATAGCAAAAGGGATATTAGAGTGAATGGAAACAGTCCTCTAAGGAAAAACGGCCTATCTCAGAGAGAGGGAAAACAAACAGCTTATGTAAAGGCTTCTGCTCTGAGCTCCCAAAATGAGGGGCTGTAGAGCACACAATATTTCTGAGTGATTTGCATTAAGACTCAGACAAATTTCTCTGCATCTGAGAGTACACAAAAGGTAAGGTCCTAGCAGTGCTACTACACATCAGACCTTTGAATGAATGGGGTAGTAGTGTAAGAAAGACCCTGTTCTCCAGAGTAGAGTTCACCAAGTACTATTTCTGTCTCCACCAAAGGCAGGAGAGAAAGGTGGTACAATAAAACCTGGCTGCATCACCCCATACCCTGTGAGGGCATGGTCAGAGAACAGGCGATAGCCTCCTCCGTGCACATTCACTCTTTGATGTGCACAGGAGGAAAACTCAATGGAAAACTGGTGACACAGCAACTGACCCACATGCTGTCGTTTTAGGCAGCCTTAACCAATTGGACAGCTCCTACAACTTACTTTGCTGTGCAGCAGCATTTGCGCCAGTGAACTCTGCTGACTGGGAAGGGAATGGAACTCAGGTTTCCTATACAGTGGAAATGTGGTACAGCCATTACTTAAACCAACAGCCTCTATTTGATTTACAAACAAATTCGAGACTGTCAGTGTGTTACAGATGGCAAAGGTATGCAATTACTAGAATAGCTTTGCTGCACAGAAGTGCACAAAGGTTCAAATGACATCTCCTCTGAATGCACAGCAGAATAATTCCACATCCAATTTAAGTTTTTAGTAGAAAATGTATGCATCTAAGTGGGTTAGGCAGTATTTCCACCTTGCATTTATGATGCCTAAAAGCAGCACCTTCTGCATCTCAAAGGGCAGTTAGTTTACTGATGCAGTCTTTCCATAGCAATTTTTCCAGTGCCCAGACAAATACATCGTTTTATTCTTTCCATGAATACTCTCTGAGGAAACTTTCCATTTAGAGCAATTTGGAATCCTATAGAATCAAAAATATTTGCTTTTCAGCAGCAGTTCTGTCACTATCCAAATTCATAGAGAGAGATTTCTCTGAAAACCCTGGTTTCTCTGCTGCATGAAGATTTCTTGCTGAAGAACTACACTGAAAGGAAGAGTTTCTTCCTTCACTTCTTCCAACTGCTAGTTACTGCCTAAGAAGAAAGTCAGGAGGGGTATGGTTTTAACCTTTTCCAGCATTCTGAGAAAACAGCCAGACTAAAGGTTATATATATTAACTAGCTTTCCAAGTATGAGTTAACACTTCTCTCATATTGCATCCCTGCATAAACATCTCATAATTCAACTAGAGATCATTAAGTTTGGCATACAAAGGGACAAGTATGAAGACATTACAACAATAATGACTGAAAGGACATACAGTAGATTCATTGCAGTTTCAAAATGTACACAATACTACAGGAACTGCACAGCAAGAAAAAGGAACCCTGAAAATCCTGATTTATATGCATTAAGTAATGTGGAAAAGTAACGCAATATTGCATCACCACCTTTTTATATTTGCTCTCTCCTCTTTCAGAATTAATGGGATTTGCAAATAAAATGTTAGGGCAATTTACATTAAACTACTTATTTCTAACTCTACCTAATACTACCAGTCCTATGCATTCAAAAAGTTTATGAGGCTATTCTAAGTCAGTTTGTTTCATTAAGTAATTAATCTGAATCTGTATTTATTTCCACTTGGATTTCAATCCCATTCTGCATTCATGTTTTCCACATATTGTTCCTATTCATTTGTTTTTCTTGGTAGGCACAACTGAGGAGGTTGTCATACTTGCAAACATTTAAAATTTCCTGGGAAGTGTGAGGCTGTAAAGATACAATTAATTTAGGTTTGGTTTACACATACATACACGTACATAAATGCAAGACTGCCTATAAATAGATAAAATCTCCAAAAGTGACAAGTACATCAGTATCCCTCAGAGTATTTCTTTCTATTTCTGTGTTGGAACAGAAGACTGGCACAATCAGCAGTATAACTACATTCATGCCAGGAGTTTTCTACAGCATTAAATATATGATTAAGGATGTGGTTTTATTAAGAGAGGTCAAGAGAGAAAATTATGTGTTTAAGTTACACATATTATGAGATTTCTTGGCATTTTTTAATAGTAAGTATTAGTGCAACAAGGATAAAAATCCATTATAAAATGATTCCATTCTGGGTAATTCTTAGCTTTACTAAGTCTATATATGAACACATGGCAACATAAAGTACACATAGTGCACAGTTTCAGATATTTTATTTCCTTACTCTGAAATCAAGCAGAAAGCAATGCCTGGACTACCTTGAAAAGAAAAGCTTAATGCAGACATTGCTTGGGCCATTTCCACCAGCTTTGCTATCTTTCGTTTTACAACAGCAAGCAAGGTTAAGAGCCATAATTTTGCTTGCTTTCCCTCTATGAATCTAAAGCCTACCTGGCAGACAGACTAAAAAACAGAGATCTCCAAACAGAGCTGGAAAAACACATGGAAAACTAGAAAGGCATGCAGACAAAGACCACAGCTGCAAAGAGCTGTGCAGAGCTGATGGCAAAGCAACTGAAAACGAATGTCCAAGCATGTGAAGAACATGAATGAATATTGGAGACCTCAGAGAAACAGTAACATCATATCTCATCTTCATTTTCAGAAAGCAGTCTCACCTACCTCTGTGTATAGATCTGTTTTCCCTCGAGTACACATTAGCATGATCTGTTCTGCTGTTCAGATGTTATTTTGTATTTTTCCCTCAAAACTCAGTAAAGGCAGTAAGTACTACTTCAAGATGATGTTTGATATTTCGATTATTTGTGCCACAGATACAATTTAAATCTCTCATTAAAAATAGTTGACTTAACAGTCAAGTGAGCACAGCCAAAACTCCTGATAAAGCAAGCCACTTCAATCTTCACTCCAGAAGACATTTTAGGGATAGATAGAAAAAAAATCAGTGGATCAGTAGTTTAAGTGCAATCATTTTCCAATATGATTACAATTTCTATTATTAGAGGTATCCAATATAAACAAAATAAACTCACAGGAATTAGTACTACACGCTAAGATTATACTTCATATTTGTAGCTTTGCTATATATATGACATATAAAGTATTATGCAGACTATGTAAAAGTGCAGAGAGGACTAAAGAATTTATCATCTTTTCAACAGATTTTGAAAAGAAAGTTTTGTATCAATTGTATAAAGGCTTTATACCAAGTTCAATGCTATACACTGAAGACTAAAGTAAGCAGTTGATACATATTATAACCCAAGTAAGATGATACGTATTTTTAAAAGCAAATAATTCTCTTAAATGAGATGGGCTAACTGTTTATTTTTCATATGATTCAGTAAAGCACACAAACCCACATGTTCCTCCAGTCTACAGCAGAGACAGTTTGTATTCATGCTCCAACATCTGAAGTAACAGAAGATTTGTATTTTTAAACAAAATTTCTTCTGGCACTTCTTACTCTGTTGGATTTATTCCCATTCCAAGAGGATGCTGTGCCAGGAGCCAGCAATCCGTTATTATGGGTTAAAGAAAAAGGAGGCTTACCATAGCATTTGAGCTACTGGACTGATACATAGGGAAATAATATAGGATGGGCAATTTAGGGAAGTAACCACACTTGGCAGCTCGGATTTCTGGCTGCAGCAAATGAATTTGAAGTCTCCCTGGAAACCATGATTTAATCCTGTCTGTGAAAAGCCTGTGCTGTTATTTCTCTCTTATCAAGCATCTTGAGATTCCACAGAACTTTCCCTTCTTTGGATGGACTCAAGAAAAACAAAACAGCTAATCAATAGGATAAAATCTGACACTCAAATGGTGCAGTTGAAATTAACTTTGCATACAATAATAGGAGTCAGCATAAGAAATGTTTCAACTGACTCCTGTAGGAAATCTCAACTGTGCACATGTATAAGTATCTGTGTTACCAAAAAGGGAAAGAGAAAAAAAATTAATAGAAATTACTACCTGGTGCAATAGTTTGGGAGAATATTTTGTTTTCACTAAGGAATTTAGAGTTCAGTTGGGCCAGTGACAAGAGAAACAATCATTAGGACACATAATGAAATAACTAGAAATTATATAAAATATATATAATTACATAAAATTATACATAATTTAGCAATGAAACCACTATAGAAATCAGTTTAAGTCTAAGAAAAAAGTACAACAATCTTTAGTAATGAGTGTTGATAAAAAGAATCACAAAGGCAATGTAAAAATGGAATCAATCCAAGTAAGAACTCCTAATGCAATTAAAAGATTACTTTTGAATCATGCCTATTTGACAATAGATACACAAAATTGCTCATCAGTTACTGCTGTGGTCTCAAAGTCCTCAGAAAATCAAGACAGCTGAGGATCTAAACATTATCAGTGCTACCAGATTCAACTAGATCCTCACATGTGAGACACACATTTCTGCTAATAGTTCCTCACCCACTTCTTTCCTTTCCAATTACATTTATTTTCTTTTCATATTTTTATTTTAGTTCTCCACTTTTAAAAAGGGAGGGTAGGGTTTGCTTAGCTAAGATGTTATTTGCAATGTGATGACTACAACACTTGCCAAGAAAACAAGAAAGATGCAATAAGAAATACACAGGAGGGGATTTAAAATAAGTTTACTGTGTAAAGGAAAGAATAAGTCTGTGAGCTTTGTTTGCCTCCTGCAAATAAGGACCAGCATCAGAAACAGAAACAGAAATTATCCTTCTTTTTATCCTTCAAACAGGTTTGGATTTCAGCAGCAAGCCCATTAATCTAATTCATTGTCTTTTTCCACAAATTATATGTAATGCTATATATAGTATAAGTAATGTTAAAGGCTAGAGAGGATAAGAATAATGCTGTGGATGCCTACTTTAGCCAAAGGCATCGTAACTCCATTTGACAGCCTAGTCCTTTGCAATTCTTTAACTGTCATCTCTCTTTTTTCAATCATTTCTGGAAAAATTCAATTACAGGCAAATCAGACTAATCTTAAAAAAAATAAATCTATAGCCACAGGAAAAGCTGATTAAACAATCTGTTCAAGCTTCAAAACCTAATGTCATTGTTTTACACTGCAGAATGAATGAGTATTTATTCAATTTGATGTAGTATTGTAGACTATATATAGAGGTATCATGAAGTAGACTGCCCTCTAAAACATTTGATCATACATATTTTCACAATATACAAAGTCACTGACATGAAATTTTCTTCATAGAAAAATTTAGTAGACTTTTTAGTAGACTTTAATTCACATGAATTTAAAAAAAGGTTCAAAAATGCAATAAAGTTATATTTGTATATTTATGTCCTCTAGTAAGGTAAGAGAAAAGAACACAGTATGACCAGGAGGTGTTGAAACCTCTGTATCAGAAGGCAACCTCGTGGCGGTGAAGGTAGTCTGGAGTTAGGCACTTCTAGGCAGATTCTTCTGCCAATAAGATTCATATAAGATAAATGGATTAAAAGGATTTTTAGGTTTTACAATTCTATGGGTTTTAAATGATAGTGCTCTTTTTACTTAGTCTTGTTTTCACTGAAAATATTGGCAATTCACTTAGAGGAGGCTGTGATGATTGAAGGAATGGAAATAGAAATTCTAGAGGAATTTAGGATCTGAACTAGTAAAACTTTGAAAGAATTACAGTTGTATCCAGTGGGGCTAAATCAAACCCTTAAGATTTTAAACAGTTTTTTGAGGGAAGAGAAAAGAACTTTAGCACATGCCTACTCAAATGGGAAAACAAACATTCGCTGTTTCAAGTATATCCAGAATTTGGTACTTTGAGAAATACTCACATTTCCAGATTAGTATGATCTCAAGCAGAAATTAAAACCATGCAGAACTTCCACACCCAGCTGCTTCACACCTGCAAAAAGACTAGAAAATAAAGATATTCCAGCAAGTAATCCAGCTCACTTTCTTTGAATTGTGATGATTCTTACAGCCTGTTGTATGCAGACAATTATTTCTACTACTTTTATGAAGCATAAAATTCCTTCCTAGTCCTACCATACGGCTTCATTCACTCCACCAAGCAACTACGGACAAACTAGCTGCAGAGTTGAGCAACAAATGAATGGAAAAGCCCCATCAAGAAGGCTTTGCAAAGATGGAGGATGGGCAGCAGCCCTGCACTATACAATCCTTGTCTCTGGATGTTCCTCCTGTAGAAGATTCCTGTGTATTTATCTGCTTTCACCTTCACAAAGATAAATAGCATTAAGAAAAAATATGAAGTAAGCCAGTGGATACCATACAAAGTTCTTGCTGGATGTTGTAAATCACTTTCTCACATAGAAAAAACACCAATATTTCCCAATGTCCCAGGTAGGCATCTCAACAGGGAGTTGTTTTTATTTCAGCATGCTTGTTATTGTAAGTTTCCAGATTAACTCCTTATTTCTACTTAAAAGCCTTGTACTTCTGTGGTGGGATGACCCCAGCTAGTGGCCAGGTGCCCACCAAAGCTGCTCTATCACTCCCCACCCCAGCTGGAAGGAAGAAAGAAAATACAACAAAGGGTTCATAAGTTGAGATGAGGTCAGGAGGAGATCACTACCAGTTGCTATCACAGTCAAAACAGATTCTACTAGGGGAAAAATTATTTTCATTTATCACCAATCAAATCACAGTAGGATCACAAGAAATAAAAGCATATCTTAAAAATCATCTTCCCCGCAGCCCTTCCTTTTTTCCAGCCTCAACTTAAGTCACAAACTCTCTACTTTCTTCTCCCTGCAGCACAGGGGGAGGGGGAATGGGGGGTTGCAATCAGTTCATCACACGTATTCTCTGTTGCTCTTCAGGGGAAGGCTCCCATGATCTGGCATGGGACCCCTCCCATGGGATATAGTGTTCCACAAACTCCTCCAAGATGAGTCCTTTGCACATGCTAAAATTCTTCATGAACTGCTCCAGTGTGAGTCCCTTGTGGAGTCACAAGTGCTGCCAGGAGCTTGCTCCAGTGCAGGCTTCCCACGGGGTCACAGAGTTCTTCAGGTATCCACCTGCTTCAGAGTGGAGTCCTCCAGGATGGTGGATCTCTGCACCTCCATCCTCCATAGGCTGCAGGAGCACAGCTACCTTACCATGGTCTTTGCCATGGGCTACAAGGGAATCTCTGCTCTGGCACCTGGAGCACCTCCTGCCCCTCCTGCACTGACCCTGGTGTCTGCAGAGCTGGTTCTCTCACATGTTCTCATTCCTCTCTCTGGCTACAATTGCCATGGCACATTTTCCTCCTTCTTAACTAAATTATCTCAGAGGCACTACTACCATCAGTGATGGGCTCAGCCTTGGCCAACAGCAACTGCAGACCCATCTTGGAGCTGGCTGGCATTGACCCTGTAGACAGACACAGGAGAAGCTTCTGGCAGCATCTCAGAGAAGTCACCATAGAACCCCCATCGATATCAAAACCTGGCCACACAAACCCAACACAACCTTACACATCCAAACATTCTGCTCTATTTTGTCGCAGTCTTGAAGCAACACTGCATATTGAGGTGATTTTCTGTGTAACAGTCGGACAAAAAAACCATACACAGAGTAAACCGATGAAAATGATTGTTCTGGATTATCTAAGAACTGCTGCCTTTTTTTAGATATCACTCGGTGTCTGCTAATAAAACCTGTATCTGATTATTTAAAGAATGGCCTTTAAGAAAGTAATTTAGCTCCTTGTGGGGGTGTCAGCATTGCCACAGGTCATTGAGAGAGAACCTAGAGGAAGGTCAGGTGTCTGAAGGACTCTGGAGGATTCTTGCAGTATGGGGAGTGAGGGTCAAGAAGCTGCATGCAGTCCTCCTGGTCAGTACTGTCTTGGGGGCTGAGGGAGTCAGTAAGCAGGAGTGCAACCCTAAATCCCCAGGATATTGTGAGGAGAACTACCTTCAAGACTGAGAGTTTGGTTTTAGAATAACACCAGACAGGACCGTGCAAGTTTGTTCTGCACTTGGAAGTTCTTAGAAATCTCAGTATTCAAAAATGCAGAAAATCATTTCTCTGCCATTGTAGGCAATTTCCCCTACAAGCTGGCACTGCAAGGATGGAGTGGGAGTGGAAGGCTGCATCCTGTTCCATCTTGCCCAGTTTACGCATGGGAAGAAGGCAAATACCTTCCTCCCACTCTACATCTATGAAGAAATCTTCAACATATGGGTTAGAGAGTTGTCTGGCCCCCAGGCCATTAGACTTACTACTATACTCAGAAGTGATCCCAAACTGTCATAGTACTCATCATCCACACATCTCTTAGGTTCCCACCAGGGAAACAAAATAAATCAGTCACTTTTCTCCCTCTTTTGAGCAACAGTTAAATATTATTTACCAGAAGACCTACCACAGACTATTCTGAGAGATTACACATTTTATTATATGGGTTATTTATTACATCCCATACAGTAAGCAGGCAAAGACTTTCCATTGAGGACACAGTTTAATGGTCAACATAGTAATGGTGCTGGATTAACAGTTGGATTTGATGTTCTTAAAGGTCTTTTCCTGCCTTAAGAATTTTATGATTCTATTCTGTCTCCTTCATGCCATTCCACTTGCAGTTTTTCTATTCAAAAGAACAGTGAAAACCGTTCTGCTTTTTGCTTCTTTTTGACATGAAGGGTCCTAGAATTTCTTACTAATTCAAGAGTGTCACATTTCTCCTAATCACCTAACTTGACCTAAATTAGCCACTGGTGAATTAAATGGCTAGTAGAGTCCAAAGCAGTATAGGGAACATTTTTTCTTTCAAAAATACTGATTCATTTTTCTGAAGTAGCTCCCATATCTCAAAATATACAAGACATGAGTAACTTATTTTCCATAGTCCATAAAGAAATGTCACTAATGTAGTTTGCAAAAGGATGAATAAAACAACATGGCACACTTACTAGGACCTATGGAAGTTTCTTACCCAGTACATTGATGGTAACAGACAAGCCTGAACAAAATACAGGTTGTGCTTTCTTGCACAACCAGGTGTACAACTTGGCTTTCAGAGGAATACCACAAATTTAAAAAAACACCAGATTTTATATTATCATAAGTTTTAATACAACGTTTAAAAAAACAAAAGATGAAAGGACTACATTACTATTTGTGCCAGAAATTTGACATTTCAAAAGATGCCAAATGCATTTTCAGACATATTCCAGAGCTATTCAACTTGAGATGAGCTTTTCTTTTTTGATATCAAACTCATGCTCTTAGAAAAGTGGTAGATTTCAGGTTGGTTTGCTTGTTTGTTTGTTTAAAAAGATGAATTTATATACGAGAAGGAGCAACTTGAGCATCACTTACAGCATTTCAGAGCAAACACTTGTAGTGTTTCTAGGGTTTATTGTGGCATTGGAAGCTAAGGATTATACAGTTGGACAAAAGCACTATGCACGCAGTCTTAGTGACCTTATATAAAGAAGGTTTATGAAGATAAATGCATGTGATAAATGTCAATTTGTATTTCCTATGGTAAATGAAAAGCCACGGTTTAACAGCATTACCAGCACAGATTCTTCAGATCATGGTGTTCTGCAGCCTCCCTTTTGGGAGTGATCTTTTTAAATTATATCCAGTTCTTAACTGGCTGCCTGTCTCATTCCCAAGAGTCTAACCATTTTTCATCAGAACACAAAAGATGCTAGAGGTAATAATAGCAAGTTTTTACATTTTTTGCTCCAGTTAATTTACAAGTACTAGTTACAAAGCAGTTAGTTACAAAATGAGGTGCTGCTGGTTCTTATTGTGGTACAACTCAAATCTAGAGATTCATCAGTGCCTGTATTTATGCTATGGAGAACCAACATAAAGTAACTTGGTTTATATTTTTTCACTATGATGATAAGATTCGTTTTTAGAGTGTTATTAGAAAATATCTATTTGCCTTTAAATTGTGGGATTGATAAACCGTTGAAAATACAGTAAGATGGCAGTATGAACAACCATTTAATATACATGGAAAAAAATAAAGAGAAAAAAGGTATATACCAAACTTATCAAGCAGGTGGTAATAAATAATTTATGTTAGACAACATACACAAAAAGAAATCAACATGGAACCAGGTGAAGAGTTTCTAAATATAGTTTTATATGACTTTCCTGGTCTATGAAGTTTTCTTCACAGAAAAAAAATTGGTAGACTTAATTAAAAAAGACAGGTTCAAAAATGCAATAAAGCTACATTTGTATATTTACGCCCTCTAGTAAGGTAAGAGGTAAGAACACAGTATGACCAAGAGGTGTTGAAACCTCTGTACCAGAGGGCAACCTCATGCTGGTGAAGGTAGATTGGAGTTTGGCACAGCCTCTGCCACATGTCTTGGCTGTCAGTGCTACAGAGCACCAATAAGTGAGTGACAGAGGGAGACTTCTCCAGTTCTGCTCAGAGACATCCTGAAGAGAAAAATCCTAGAAGCTGTTAAGTGTGCTATTGGCTACAAGCCAATAATAGTGTCACCTTACCTCTGCAAAGAATATAGAGATTTTTTTACAATTTATTTAATACTAAGGGAGAGATTAATTTTTAATAAAGTATGTTATTGTCAAATCCTGTGCTGAAGTATAAAAAAATATGTAAACTTTAACACAGACATGTAAAAAGAAATACAGCATTTACCTGCAAGCTGTAAAGGTAACATCTGTGGATTTAGACAAAACCAATTATTGTATAAACAGAGTGTGACTTCTTCAACTTGAAGTGACTGCACAGACTAGTTTCCACACAAAACAAAACAAAACAAAACAAAACAAAACAAAACAAAACAAAACAAAACAAAACAAAAAGAATAGTGATCTCAATGGATCATAAAATCTGCACCTGGACTGTAATTTGTTGTGTTAAGGCCTAAAAAAACAAAGCATTGTCTGTACAACTGGGCCCGAGAACAAAACAGATCAGGAAGTCATCAAAATAAATAAGCATACATGTTACATCATATAACTTGAAACTTTAAATACCAGCTATTCTATTTTCAGTTACGGAATGATACACAATGCTCAAACATTGATGCTCCACCAAACATTGCCTTTCATGTAAAAGAAACAAAAATAATTGAAATTATAATTTGAAATTATAATTGAAATTATAATTTGAAATTATATTCCTCCAATTTTGATAATATGTTTACAAAATACAAAATCACTGAAATATTGAATCCTATGAGAATGCCAACTTAATTAATTCAGGGTAATTTTATAAAAGTTACATTTGCCACTGCAAAAAATGCGGTATTTGAAGGTACTTTAAGACCTCAGTAATCATGTAAGTGGTGAGTGAATTCTAGATAACCCACACAACAGGCTAAATAATTTCATATGATTATTTACAATCCCATTTTGTACAATTGTCAAATCCTTAAAAAAATGTATTTTGGGGGAATTTTTGGTATAGTATCAAGCCAAAGATGGTGTGTATAGTATTATATACTGTTCTCTTACTTAAACTATAAGAAATAGATCCACTTTTACTAAAATAGATTTTCTTGTCTCTGAGCTTGATTTCAAAATGTGTGATTAAATTCTTGGTTCTCTTTTGGGCTATATAATTCATGACAATTCACAAACCTAGCTATAATTTAGCCACAACATCTAGCAACTATATCATAATACATAAGCATTGCCTTATATTTTAGCTCTTTAAAATCAAATACCGTAATGTATGTTTTGGAATTAAGTTGCTGAAGATGAACTCTATCTATGTACATAATAATTGGTTCTCAGATAGTATTAAAGGAGAAAAATGTGCATATAAATACAGAATAAATACATACAAATACAGAAAGCTAGTTTCTTTTCAGTCATATTGTTAAGCTTCCATGAAAACAAAAATAGATTGAAAATATCAGCTAGTGAAAAAGGTAAAAGCAACAAAAGCTAGAAAATAACTGCTTCAGGAAAAAAGTACAAAAATGTCTATGTCACAAAAGGACATAGAAGTATTTAATAACAATTGCTGTAATAATTATTAATATTTTCCATTCCATTTAAATGTTCTCAACATCTTGACCTATTCATTTTCAGGAGAGAAAAGCTACTTCCTGTTTATTCAAAGAAGAAAACCTGTTAATGATTTAAAGTGATTACATATTTACTTCAGGTGTCAACCATCAGTGCCTGAGTTCTATTGTAGTATGACTGTAGTGGTTTCACAGTTCTTTGATTTCTGAGCAAGATTTCACTGTCTGCAGTTGCCCAACTTTTCAAAGATATCCTATAAGTAATTCTGCAGGACTAGGATACAGATCTATTTAAAAATCCCATAGAGTGACCATGAAACAAATCCAAAACTGCATGTGGTCTAGTGTTAAAGAACAGAGAAAATCAGGTCTTCCTCAAAGGAAGTGCTCTGTATTGGACAGCTCCAGGATGGTTCTGTTGAATGCCTCTTCCTTACTACTGAGAGGCACCATCAAACTATGAACTACTGATAACTACAGTGAGTACTTAGTAGGTACACTTAAGCGTGCACAGAGAAGAAGTTCTCCTTTGCTATAAACACCTCTTCTGAGGGCAGATACCTTATTTAAATCCAGATGAGAAAAGAAAACAAGAGATAAAATAAATGGAATGTCTTTGCTCTTTAGGAAGTAAGAATTAGTCTTTATTCTTGGTACTGCTTAGCTTCCTCGAAGACAACTATGTGCTTCTGAAAATTAGGTGCAGCTGTCTTCTCTTTTGAAAGAGAAGCTTCTCCTTAATGAAATCCTCCGGTTCTGGCTTCCCTCCCCTTTTTGGCAAAACTTGTCAATGTTCACTTCAGTCCAGTCATGAGCATGCCATAGCCACGTGGGCCCCTTTGCACAGCAAATGGACTTAATCACAGGGGCATACAATTACATTCCTTTCTCTTCATTGAAAATTCACCAGGGAATAATAAACATAAACCTCCATTGTCTGGGACCTTTAAAAAGAATTTGCTGTTAGTCCTATTCAGAAAAATCTTCCTCCCCGTCCCTACCCCTTATTCTTTTCCATGCTAGTAAAATGGCAAGAATCTCCTATATCATTTTATCTTCTATTGTACTGCAAGGGCATATTTTTCACAGTTTAATATATTGCCAGCATTTTGATACATTTTATCATCACTGATTTTCCATGGCTGGTGTCATTCTACAACAGAAGCTTTAGAAGAATTCTCAATTTTACTTTTCAGGGATAGAAAAAAATGCCTCCAGGTCTCCTAATTGCCATTATTTCCCGATTTTTCTTTCTCTCTTAACTTCTAGACAGAGCTTTTCAAAAAGCCATTTAACTTATTTGGTTGGTTTGCTTAGGCTTGCCATTTGATGCTCAGTTTCTCTGCAAATGACAGCTTCTGAAAGACAGAGGACTTCTTTTTAATAGGATTTCAATTTCTTTTCAGTAGGAAAGATAATTAGGGGGGTGGTCTTGGAAAATTCCCTTCCACATATTAACACTTTTTATTATATTTCCAGAGTTTCCCTTAAGCCACTATGGAGGGGTAGGTACACTTTAATTCCAACATTTTTGGCTGCACTTTTCCACGCCGTTCTGTCCCATGAGTTGACAGAGAATGTCATGGTGTATCTCAAAAGGTCTCTCACTTTCACCCACCCAGTTCTGCTCCCTCCTAATGGAAACTTTTTAAGCAAAATGTGATTGCTAGGCAGATACCATTCCACTTGGGAAAAGAAGGCACAGGGCTTCTTATCAAGACACTGACATTCAGTTCAGCTTACATTTTGCCAGGAGTGATCTACTTTGCCCTTTGCAGCCCTGTGCTATCAAGCCCAAGAATTTAAGAGCTGGAGACTCCCATGTCCACTTTCCATGGGTAATCAAGTCTCTGATGAAATGGAAGTCCAGCATTATGTAACTTTCCCCTGGGTTTTTGTCTTGGGCATTAAGTCTAATCTCAGAGCCACTTTCCCAAAGAATGCTTTTTTTGAAACATTTCCCACAGCTGTGAAAGGAGTGAATTCACAATACTAACAGTTCTGCATGGTCCATTTTCACTTCTTCTATCAAGCCATGTTCTGCATAATTTACCCATCCTGTAAGCATTGCACAGATGTCTCTGCCTTCTCCCCACGGGACACTGCAGCTATGCTTACACTATTTTCTCTTCTGCCTTTTAAATCAACTGGGAATATTATTCTATCTTTACTGTGTGCAATGAGGAAAGGGGAAACAGTAGAAAACCAGGGTCATATCCCAAATATAAGTAAGGAGGAACTGATCTGGTCAAGGAAGGTTGCAACTAAAGAGGTTTAAACAGCCTTGCTTAGATCTCTGTCTAATGGAGTCTCTTGGGGCCACAGCTCCAAGAGAGCCAGTCAGGGTATCCCAGGTGGTTAAAAGATTAAGAAAAAAATTAATACATTTGAGTACATCGAGGGCAGTACTTTCCTAGTTGCATCTATAATTTGAACCTTTTCAGTGTCCAATATCAGGAAAATAATTATGTACCACTTTTTACATCTTACCTCAAATATATACATTACATTGATAGTCTAGAAAGCCCATCATGCTTGCTGGCAGCTCATCTGCTAGTCTGGCAAAAGTCTGCACACTCCAGTGAAGCAAGGGTTATACCACAAATTTTAAACTGAGCACAACAATCTGATACTTTTATAAACTGTACTCTTAATACGACTATGCAAATTTATCTAGACCTCTAGATACATGATCCTGGAAACTCATGTGGAATTGGGGAGCTCATAAGGAGTGGGATACCAAAAGAAGCACAAGGTACTTTTCAAAAGACTTCCCAAGTGTCTATTAAAGGCTATGCCTAGAAGTACTCCTGCTGTAATACCAACTGCAGCACTCTTCATTTATGTGCCTTCAAGCCACCTTAATTTGGCTCAATTTTTATATGCTGAAACAGTTCTGACTAAAAAAAAAACTTTTGGAAATCATCAACTTTACTTAATGAAGAAAATACAGATTGTTATATTTTGGAAAATACAAGCTGGCATGCTTTAAAAATTGTTGGCTTAATTTCAAACTAGAGCTCAGAGCTTGGTTTTTTTCTTACATTTTCTGTTAGTGTAGGATAAAAATGAGTTCAGGCAAGTCAGGACATGCTTTATCATCACCATAGCTCTGAAGATTGACACAAAAGGGAAAAGAACTTTCAGTTTGGATAATGCAAATCAACATTGTATATTTGGTAAGCTGGACTAAATGCAAAAAAATACAGAGCTTTGACTAGAGTAAGCAGTCTTCAAAATATACAAAATAGTTCTGAGCTAATCAAATGGCACTGTTAACGTACACTCCAACCACAGAGGATGGGGAGCTCTTCATTCTGACAACTCAATTTCTCCCTTTCAAAGACAGCTTGGGTAAAGACACTCTTCTAGGATATTCAACAGATAATTATTTTTTTTTAAATACCCTACAAGTTTTATTGCACAGCACATATACAGCTGCGTATATTCCACATTTAAAGCCCTACCAGATAAAATTAACTTCCTAATTAAAACGTTCAAAAACCCAATGATCACTTCCTCATACAACATCTTTTACACCCACAAACCTGTACCCTTGTAAGCAAGTAGTCCACTTCTGCAGCACATTTCACCTATGCTAAAGAGGATGGGAATGCAGAGCTACATCCTGAAGCACTGATCAGCACCTATGTACACAGTGCACCAGCACCATCTCTGAGGACAGAAATTGAGTGTATGTGAGGCAGACTCGCAGTACCTCTCTGCCAGGCATCCCTCAGGTCATGCAGGACTCCAGGAGGAGTAAATCTCTCTCTGACAGGTTACTGAAGTGCTGTCCTCACCTCTGCATAGGCCCCTCACCTCTCTTCATACATCCCTTAATCACCTTCCCCACTGCCAAAACAAGTGACCTTGAGATCCCAGCCCATTTCCCAAAGCCTGGGAGAGATTGGCAGGGGCCAATAAAGAGGGAAAGAAAAAATGTTAGCTTGAGTAAAATAGGATGACTGCAGAGGCGATAAAAGGCACCCCACAATGTGGGACAGTAAAAAAGACAATGAGAAGAACTGGTCTGGATGGAAAGGGTGACAGAATAAAAGAGACCCTGCTGCCACAAATTTCTGCCAACATTCCCTGTCCTAAAAATGCCCTGAGCCCTACTCATGCCTCTGTCCCCTTGTCAGCTGCCAGAAGACCCCCACCACTAGTCCCATAGCCAAAGGGCCCTTGCAGGCGACTCCTCAACCCTTCCTGCCCCAGAGGACCTGCAATTCATCCCAGTCCCTCCTTGTCTTACCCTCTGTGATCTCCATAACCTGCTCATTTTGCCATATCTATATTCATTTCTGTCATTACTAAGAAACCTCCATCCCCTTTTTGTTATTAGTTCAAAATAGAGTTTCAGAGCAAGCCACCAGAACTAACCACAGGAGTGAGAAAAATCTTGGAATACAAAAATCTGAATTATGAAGCAGCTTTAAAGCCACACAAATATACAAGGTGGAAATGTACATTTCCTATGTGCTAATACAGTACACTTAACTGGCTTCTTTTGAACAGACAGAAAATTCAAGGAAAAACACAAATCTCACTGCCATGAATGATAGTTTTATTTTGCACCACATCAGGTTCAAACAAACCTCCCTGCAATTTTTGCATGTTCTTAGTTATAGAGACTGGCTCTTCCAGTGCCTCTGTGTTTTACTTAGAGCAGCTATTAACTTCCCTTTATTTAAAACCTGGTTTACTACAACATGAAGCACACTGATAAAACAATCAATTATTCAACATTGAAATTATATAAATCACACAAAATTCCAAAAGGTTGACACATATTTACCTTGTACTCTCCTTTCCACTCATAGTATTATTCAGTATGATCAACATTGCTCACCTCCCTGGTCTCTATCTGCTGTTAATCACGAATAGTGTGCCTGACATCTACCCTTGAAGGCTAAATCAATCAGCACTGCTTTAAAACAATGCCTGTGCAGGTTAATAGTAACTTGGAAAAGTTTCTTTTATAAGTTTCACAGTACCCCAGTAGCACAAAAACCAGAGAGAGGAAAAAAGTCCCTCAAGACATTTTTTTCTATGCTCCCATAGGTCTAAGTTTTCTTCTACCCTATATTGTGTTTTTCCACAGCCAGACCAATTCTAAATGAAGGAACAGAGAAGCCTTGCAGGTCTCAGCCTATTTTCATGGGCAAAGGCAGGGAAGAAATGTCAAGCCTTGATTATTATGGGGTTGTTTTCACTCAACAAAGCAATATATATTGCCATGGTGTAGCAATCTTCTTGATAATATTCTGCTTACCCTAAATTTTGCTCCAGATGAGAAGCATTAGCTACTGACAAGCAGACCAGGCTGGTGGTGCCACCTTCAACCCAAAGATCTAAGCTTTGCCACCACTGGTGCTCAAGGAGGTGCACTGGATTCTCCATGCAGAGAATGCAGAGCAGGCAGCAAACCCTGCAGCCCAACACACTGCAGGCCAGGCAGGCCATGGAAGTGCTGCAAAACAACAGGATGCTCAAGCACACACGTCTCTATCACAAAATACTGGTTCTAGAGGCCATGCTGGTTTGTCTAACTGGGGGAGCTAAACTCTCAGGCAGTCCCTTTGTGACTGTCACGCTGGGAGAGATGACAAAGTTGGCCTTCCAGTCTGTGTAGGTCCATCCTCCCTAAAGCCCAATGTTTTCGTATACTCAGATACCCACTACTGTGCTAATGAGTAGATTTCACACGTTTTCAACACAAAATTTGGATCAGTGAAGCTCTGAAATGTGTCAAGGGCTCACGGCACCAACAGGCCTTCACCAGTCCATCCCACAACTCCTGCCCCCATGTCAGCCCAGGGCCATCAGCCCCTGTCCCAGCGAGGCCACAGCCCAGCCCAACCTGGCCTCACCCAGCCAGGGCCCAGCCTGGCCTCAGCCCATTCCCAGGGAGGTACCAGATGTGCAGGGCTGGGGTTGCCCCACTGCCCCACAGAGACTCTGCTCTGTGCTGGGACAGATCCCACTGCCGTGCTGGCAGTGGGACAGCCCAGGCTGATCCCTGCCACCCCTCCATGGGGAGCCCCCACTGCTGTGCCCTGACAAAATTCATCTTTGAGACGATTCAGAGAAACTCTGATGGGGTCCAGAGCAACAAATGAGAAAAAAAAAAACAAATGAAAGACATTTTATAAGGCACATTTTGGTTACTTCAAGCACTCTAGCCTGTCACGCCACTGTGGGTGTGATGGAAAGCAGCTGAGAAGCAAAGAGCAGGAGATGCCTCAGGAACAGCATGTCTCCAGCAGGGTTACTGGGCTCAACTCTGGTCATGTCAGCTCAAAAAAGGGAAAAAAGGCAGAAACAAAGACATCTTAATAAAACAGATTACTGAGAGTATTGAAAGGGTCTCTTTTTTCATGAAGAGGCACTGGAAAAATTGAATCAGCTTTATTCAACGCCTCTCCAAATACTAAGAGCAGAACACAGTACAAAAAATAGGAACAAATCATCTAGAAAGCCAGGTTAGATCTTGTCTGTTCCCACTCATAAAATAGGGATGTTCAAAAGGCTTAAGTGATCCCTTTTTAGAGTGGGAAGCTAATTTCTGGAAGCAAAGAATGTGGTAGAATTTTTAATATAATTAATGTTTAAATTCATAAGAACAATACACAGAATAACAGAATAAAAGAATAAATATTGAGAGCAAAAAACTCTAGGTAATGGAGGTAAGGGAAGAAAACCAACCAGACTCATTTCAGTCAGCTATTTCTGCAATTAGTTTGGCTAAAAACTGCACCAGGCAAAACTTTGTTAAATTGTATTACGACAAACTACAAATTAAGAACTGAATTATATTCTGAGTACTTTCCACAATGATAATCATAGCCAATATAGACATTAATTAAATCAAAGTAGTTCTGCCTCATGGACTTCCTGAGACACTCTGGTAAGTACTGAGGACTTGAAGGAAACAATGTGATAGTCTTTGCAGAACTGTACTTCAAAACTAAGCAGAAATTTCCTAACATTTACCAATAAGTCAATTTACTGGCTGTGATGGTACCAAAGAAAGATGTGATGTCCATCAGTAGATCATAAACTGCTCTTAGACTTCAATGGGAAATGCAGTTTGAGCAGTAGGGAGAAGAGTCACAAAATCTAGTATAAAAGTTAGGCATGTGAGTGAAGTATTACAAATCACAGAATCACTGGGTTGGAAAAGACCTTCAAGATCATTGAGTCCAACCCATGCCCTAAATGGATCACTAAGCCATGTTTACCTCACAGAGTTGGTTCTCTGATATGCATGATCATCATCAAGAATCTATGAGTTCACAGGCTGGCCTCCTAGCTGCCTCTGCCACCCCTGGAACCTTTAATGGATTTTGAGAGGTCATTTAGTGTCTCTGACAACAGGAAAGCAAGATCACATTTGTCTTAAGGATTTCTGGTAGTTGGTTGGACATTAAATGCCCAATCACCTGTACAATTAGACAGGACTTTCCCTACCAATTTAATTTAATCTCTCCTGCAGCAGCTCAGCAAGCTGACTCTTGTCATGCCTCCACTGGATGTGGAGAAGAGTTTGTTTCCCACCTCCCTGCAGCAACCAATTACACAGTTAAAGATTGTTATCACATCTCTCATCAGTTTTTGCTTCCCTAGATTGCAACATTCCAGTTCTTTCACTGTTTTCCCAAAGATTTCTAGATCTCTGACCACCTTTGCTACTCATCTCCTGCTGAACTGGTAAGACTCTGCTGGAACTTTGGTGTTCAGAATCCCAGACAGTATTGACACCAGATATAAACCCCAAACTCACAATTACCAAGAGACGCCATCACACATCTCCAACAATCCTGTTATGCACCCCCAAATGAAATTTGTTTTGATTTTGCACATCTTTAACATGTTGCATCTTGCCAAAGTCTTCATTAAGAAAACTAAATTTTTAAAGGAAATTTAGATAATTCCTCAAAGAAATATTTTGTGCTCATCCTTTAGTTCAGCACTATATACTTGAAAAATATTTCAGTGATATATATATTAAGAACCACCACAATCAATAAAGTTTGGGGAAAACTTTCCAAAACTTTTCTAACTCTAACAGATCCACAAGGCTTTCTCAGGTGCCTGAAAGCTGGAATATTTTCAGAATCAACCAGTGGACTGGTTTCCCAGCCTTTTAATCCTTGAAGACCAGATGCTTTCAGGACAGTAAATACCATGTGCATCTACACATTACACAACTAAATACCAATACTCAGAAGTGGCCCACAGAGCAGATTTTTCTTTTCAGGTACAGAAACAAGAATAATTGCCATTATTATGAATCTTTCTACATTACTAATTCTTGTAAAGTCTGTACTTCTGTGCCACAACTTAATAAAGAAGTTAACCAGGAACCCGGTGCTGGTTACAGTGCAAGAATAAAGCAGGTTTCTGTATGGCATAGAAGGACATTAAAGGACATAAATTATTTAATCTCATGCCAATAAACTAAGCGAGGGTGTCGTCCTAGTCCAATCTGCTGCATGCACCNNNACATTCGCACGACCCACTAGTAAAAAAAAAAAAAAAAAAAAAAAAAAAAAAAAAAAAAAAAAAAAAAAAAAAAAGAAACCCACCAAAAAACCCAACCCCGCATCAGCGACACAGTCCACTGTCAGCTCCCTGCTAGGAAGGAGGCACAAGTTTCCTTGTCTCAGTCCCCGGCTCCCGATGCCCACGGCCGGCTCCTGCGGCTGCTGCCCGGCTGCGGGTGCCCGAGGCCGCCCCAGGGCTGCACCTGCCCGGCCCGTGTCTGTCCCCGGCCCC
>VWZU01010897.1:1234270-1253980 GCA_013397095.1 Sterrhoptilus dennistouni
TCCCCGCGCCCTGCCCCGCCAGGGCCGCCCCCGGCTCCGAGAGGCTTTCCCCGCTCTGGAACAGCATCCCGAGCCCGGACTGCGCCGGGGATCAGCAAACTGTTGGATACCAGAGGGACAGGCCAGTGGTTTGAAGTAGTTTGGTGAAATACACCTGCCCATCATTTCTTCTCCAGGTGGAGGAGCAGAATGACTTTTGAGTCCTGGCCTCAGAGATTGCCGTGTCCGGGAGACAGACTAGTGGGAACACCTTGTGTTTAGTGACTGGATGACCAGACAATAAGTGTATGACTTTCGTGTGTAAGGAGGTTTTGCTAAAAGCAGGAGCTGGTGACCATCACCACCTTCACAAAAACTTAAAGAATCCCCACACTTGAAAGAAGTATGCAAGCCTGCCCAGCCCAGGTGAAGCAGTATTTAAGACCTCTGGGACCATTCCCTAATTATTTGTTTACAGGTTGTACTTAGGTGATTAATGTTCCTCATGTCTACACCTACATGTCCACGAAAGCTCTTGGAGAAACATCAGAGCTGTGTGACACAGGCCTTGCCCTTCTGTGCAAGAATGCATATGGAGACAAACATTAAGTAAATAACACAGAAGTGTTGGGTTTGATCAGACTGGCTAACACGTGTCTGAGGCTGGTCAGTGCAAAGGGGAGTGTAGCTTCCCTAGTTCCCTGTGAATAAAGGACACTTACATTAGAAACCAGTGCGGCTTACGGATACCAGCAGTCGAAAGCAGAGGCTCCTTGCTCTCATACTCAAAGCCCTTACCCCCTCTGCCACTGCCATTTTCCAAGTCTGGGTTCAGCTTTTTACCTTGTCCAAGACATTGGGGGTTATTTGTACTGTGGGCACATCAATACCCATGACCAGTTCATCTCTTTTGTGGTGAGAGACCTTATCCACTCTCTTCCCTCAGATGTTTCCTGCTTGCCTTATACCCATGCCTGTGTAAAAGCTTGTGTTTGCAAAGTTCATTCGGCCAGGACACAAGTCTGGGTTCAAATGCAGCCCCAGAATGCTTTAACGGGTAGCCTCTTTCGAGGAGCTCTGAAGAAGAGCAGCGGATTTTTGTGAATGAACAAGGCAGGAAGTGTCTGTGTTGCCCACTCACACACAAAGATTAGGCAAACACCTCCACACTTGAGAGAAGAGGTTTTTACCTTGCAGTTAAGTGCAAATAAGACAGAAATTTTAAAAATCAACCCTGCTTTCCCCAACACAGCAAAGAATCAAAATATGCTTTTCTTTCTAAATTGTATCCCAGAAAGGCATTATTTGGGCACATCTGAAAGGAACATCTTTGATAGTTTCCATCCTCCCTCTGACCACATGTTTGGGAAACTGAGCAGCTCAGCCCTGAACAAATGTATATCTCACTTTATGATGATGCAGTTTGATTGCTGTCAGTGAATTTGTTCATATGTGTGTGTGTGTATATGTGTCTGTTTGAAGACATGCACATATGTGTATTTTCTGTATATTTTTCTTCCAATTTAAAAGAAGAGCCTCTAGAAGAGAGATGTTTAAGAAATTCTGCAAATGAACTGCCTTGGAGTAGACAATACCTGTTTTAGCTAAAAAAGTTAATGAAAAATCTTAATAACTATACCATAAGCAGAGTATGTAATAGCAAATGTCAGCTCTAAGAGGATTTAAATCTGACAGAATCAATATTTTTTGAAGTTTAGCACCTCTCAGCCATTGTTTATATAATGATGATATTTCTCTTTATAGCATGAAAAATTTCCTACCATTCACGGCCAATGTATTGTGACTCTTTAAAAACGAATCATTAACAAACTTTGATGATATTCTAACCAATCTATCTCCTATGAATGACTTTAGAAACATTATAACACAATATGTATAAACTTTGTCTCTAACCAGACCTACAGTGAAGTCTGGAAAATTGCAGTAGTAAAGAAGTGGTCTTGTGACTTCAATCTACCAGTGATCTCCCAGGCTTCACAAAAAAATTCTTTGGTTTAACCTACAGCAAACAAATGGGATACAAGTGTAAGCCTTGTTAGCCATTATCCTGGTCATGGTAGAAAAGATGATGTTCAAAATGGATGTGAACATAGTCCCCAGTAGATCATTGTGTTGCCATCATGTTTATTTGCCCATTTAAATTTTCCCTACTATTAAATTATTAAAATGGTGATTTTTTTCAGCTGTTTACATGTCAATAGCATTTGATGTTATTTCCTAAATAATGAGTCTGAAAAAGGGAAAAATGTTCTTATGTAAAGCATAAAACAGTATGGTGCCTAGTGAGGGCATGCAAAAATGAAATGAAATGGCAATCTAAAATCTAAGCACAAATTACATCCAAATTAGTCATTTTGAGGTCTCCACTGCATTCCTATCTAGTTTCAGACAATCAAAAATTGTGTCATCCTCCTCCCACACTGTGAAACTTCTCGATGCCTTTCTTTGTCTCAGGATTCTGTGGTTTCAAATTAAGTTTTTGGTTATTTTACAAACAAGTTGCTTTAGCCAAGGCTATGTAGACAGAAAATTGTTTCCTTGTGGAAACTCTCAGGAGGTACATTGATATTACCTAAATTTATTAAAGATTCAAGCTTTACTGTCTGGGATTAAGAAAAATACCTTTCAAAACCTACACACTTATTCTTCTATGTCTATCTTCCCCCTTCTGAAACAGGCATCACATTCTGTAGCCCTTGTTCTTCCTTGCTCAGGAAAAAAATTAATTTTTCCGTTTTCTTTTCCTCAGTGAGGTTTTAAAGGATAGAATAGGCAGGAACATAGCTGTGCTGTGTCAATGGAAAAGTTTGGAAAATATAAAATGTACATTAATAAACATTTCATTTTTATGTAGGTCTGCTGCTGTAATGACTTGCATACTCAAGTAGTGTGCAACTGCTCAGAAGTACTTTACTCAAAAGTAGCTTTACTGAGAAGAATTCTATGGTGTGCATATTGGTGTGGATATAGTTTTTGGATAGTGTGGATAGTGTTTACAGGGCATTGTCCTGAGGATGTGAGTCATGGAGATAGCATGATTCAGCAATGAAGAAACCATACGAAGGTCAATTCTCCGAAGCCCAAATTAACCAGCCACAAATTCTCCTTTTTTTCCTTGCAGCTGCAACACAGGGCCCTCTCCCATGTCCTTCAGTGTGGGATAAATGGAGCAGATGGAGTGGAGGGACATTAAAGACTGGTCATGAACCATCATCTTTTAAATTCATATACTGTTCTGCATAATGGTTAAAAAATACACATATTTAGATAATTTCTGATCAGTAGTGTTCAGGTCATGTAATTTGATTGAGTTACATAGACTTCTGTGTTTGTTATTAGTAATTACATGCAAAATGGTGACATTTCTACATATTGTAGACAGCTACATTGATATATATTCCTTATCTATGACCCTGAGATTAGCTCAGTTGATGAGAGGATGATGCTAATGATGCCAAGGTTTCAGGTTCAATCCCTGTATGGGCTATTTGCTTGAGAGTGGGACCTGATAATCCCTGTGGATTCTTTCCTTCTCTGAATAGTCTGTGCTGCAAGATTAAAAATACATTTTGCTAGCTTCAAACATCTTTTCTAGTTCTCCGGGAAGTTCTAGTGAAATTCTGTGCCTATTTTTACCTTTATCCACCCCTACAATCAGCTACTAAATAGTAGGAAGTCAGCCAGGAACGAGTAAACTCAGAGATAAATGTAGACAGTGAGCCAGCTCAATTCACACCTCTGTATGATAGATAATTCTCATGGGATCAAACCCACTCTGGTAAATAGCAACACTCCTCTACACCTCAACAGACATCCCATACATAAAGTGTACTTACAGTTCTGATAATCATATGTTTGCCTGTGAATGGCAAAAGTTACTAAGAGATTATGCAATCTTTAGGACACCAGGGTGACACCCTAATGAGGTTGCATTCTAGAAAATGTCAAGCTGTACAAAGTCGTCACAAATGAGTGTTTGAAGGTTGCTTAAAGAATCACCTGCAAAGGAATCAGCAAAAACAGATTTAATATAAAAGTAACAGCACAAGAAGGGAGACAGATGCACCACCTCAGTAGGAAATGCTAATAAATAAAGGTTCCATAGTAATCACACCACTTAGAATTTATGCTTTAGAAAACTAGTAATGCAAGATGTTTATTTCATTGTGCTGTCAACAACCACATCACATTATTAAAACATCTCCACAAGAGCAGGTTTATCTTTAGGAACAGAAATTCAACAACCTTATGGCAAACCAATGGGTTTTTTTATTATTTTCCATCGCTTCTCCAATAAACATACTGTGGTTTACTATAGTGGCATAGTCAACAATCTGAAATGAATTCTGCATTGGTGAGCAAGGACTGGGGCTGGTAAAAGAGAAACTAGAGCTAATGCATGAGAAAAAACAACTGGAAAATAGTAGCTGGAGCCCAGGATTTGCAAAACAGAAGTTTCCACAATCCCTGTCATTTAAGCCATTGCTTAAAAGAACCATGATTGAAAAGCTGTATTTCCACAGTTTGACAGCTCTTTACAGTTTAATGATGCTAATGCTAATGTAGACACTAGTCTACTCCAGGCTAGTGATACAAACACTTAAATTGGCTGTCCACTTTCGGAACCCTGTCTCTTTATGTAAATACTGAGCAGAGAGTACTCCATGAACATTTAAACTAGGCCTTTATACAAATCTGGAATGAAATTACATAATGCCGATAGCTCTCATGGAGGAAATAGGTCTTTAAAAAAGGGATAGTGCATTTGATTTTTGGTTACTAGTCATTAACACAGAAGACAAGAGTATTTAAAAAACACAGAAATTTCTAAACTTGGAAAATAGACATTTCTTGTAAGATTTTATATAAATACTACAGGTTTCTATCCATTAAAAAAAAAATAGAGGTCCCCATTTTTTCACTGCACAATGCTACAGTAGTTCAATAGTTAAATACTTTGGCACCTTTAGACCTTTTTTAGACCTTAATCTAATAGAGGGCAGGCTAGATACTAGGTTAGATATAGATTAGATATTAGGAAGAAATACTACAGTGTGAGAATAGTGATACACTGGAACAGGCTGCCCAGAGAAGTTGTGGATGCTCCATTCCTGGAAGGGTTCCAGGCCAGATTGGAGGGGGTTCTAAGTGATCCAATCTGATGGAAGGTGTCTCTGCTCATAGCAGGAGGGTTGGAACAAGATGATTCAGGTCCCTTCCAATTCAAACCATTCTATGATTTTCAGAGTACCACACTGAGCATGACTCAAGATACAGAATCTGTTCCCACTATATCATGTTCATTTAGTTGGATTATACAGAAACTCCACCTGGATAAAATCACTCTGATTTGCCGTGAGAGAAAAAAAAAAAAAGGACAAAAGTAGGATTAATCACAGATAAAAGACTACATGTAGTCATGTAGTACTCTTGTGCCCTGTATGTGGGAGCTTGCTAATTCAACAGCTGTCCTATAACACAGGTATCTTGTAAACCACATCATGAGCTATTTTTTTTCTCCTGTGAATTAATATAATCCATATTGATAACTCAGAACTGAATTTAGAAGTGCTGTAGGCAAAAGTTGTTTTAAATATATTGTACTGGATAACACATTGAAGACTTCTTCTGTGATGAGATCATTATCTTACAACAGCTTGATAATGTGCAGCTCCAAAAATCTGATTTTGGCCTTGTGAGTTATGTAATAATCATTCTGGGAAGCACCTCTACGGAGCAGTACTTCATTTTATCAGTGGTTTCATTGTTCTTGCTTTGGATATAACAGGAGCAAGATGAAAACCCAGTCCTGCCTCAAAATACTGCCGTGTCAACGGTTCCCAACAGTTACAGCTGGTGACTTCTGCACAAAAAGGAAACAGACATCAGGTAAGCCTAGGATTTCTGATCTAGCACATTCAAGAACTGAAACAATAAACAGCCATTAGGTAGTAATGTATATTAGAATTGTGTTAAAGTATCAGTTCCTTCTTGCTCTTCATTAAAAGATGATTCTCAATATGGGAAGGCTGTAACTTTAATAATTGCCTGGCTTGCCATTGTTATGGCCAGTAGAAGACCAGATGCACAGGAAGGCAGCAGTTGATTGGGTGATTCCTGCTAGAGTCTGCTCAAGAGATGAACTTTGAAGCCTGAGTGAAAAGTCATTTTATAAATGGTTCCTGATGAAGAAAGAGAACACATTGCAAAAACAATGATCAAGAGTAGCAAGTAATGAGAAGAAACTGCATGGAAATTTCATGGAAGATTTTTTTTTTCCCCAGAGGCAAAACCTGAGTGATTGTCAATGTAATCAGAAAGTACTGAAGGACTTCGAGGTGCAGAAATTTCACAAAAATGTCACTGGCCAGCTAAGTGAGAAAATATGTTTCTTAGCTGACTCCAACCCATGTGGTAGAGGTGCAGTAGACTTCAGAGGCATCGGACAGTAGAGCAACCTATGCCGAGGATTGCCACCTTACAGGAAAAGAAGTTCTGGGGTTATTGGAGAGCTGGCAACAGTTTTTAGAAGTAACTGCTCAACCCCAGAACTTCTGGGTTTCCTGTAGCACTTCCCTCCAGACATCCATGGCTTGGAAGTGGCAGAGCTGTTGCCCTGGTTACTGATCCACACAGTAGAAGTGGTCAGATGGTTGATTTGAAGAAATTGTGCCTAATATTATTCTTCTGCCACTGCAGACAAAAAAAGAGCTTACTTTCTATGCTTTATTTCACAATAAATTGTTTTGTGGTGTTATAGTACTAAGGTTTGTAATCAAGGTGTTTTAGTAATGGATTTGATCTAAGTCATGGGACTCCTCAGGACTCTAATAGAGTAAGGGAGTTCCAGGATAATGCTCAAGTGTTCAATGTCAGTAGAAAAAAGTGTGTCTGCCTGTAGCAATGACCTTGCATGCAGGTGACAGGAGAATATTCTGTCATTGCCCTCATTCTGAGCAAGGGGTCATAATAGAGTTAGATAATAAATCAACATGCAAGTACATCTGTTGTAGTGATGCAATCCCCACACCCCCAGCAGATGTTTCCATGTAGGGAAAGTTTAAAGCTCACCCCTTAAGGTAAAGAACCCAGATTCTTCCATAGCATCCTAAGAAGGATTGGCTCAGGGCAAAAGAGAAGCATCTGTTGGATCTTGTCACCGTTCTTGAAACTCCATATCCCTCTCTATTGGCTGCAAGCCAAGTAAGTATTTAAGAAAGAGCACAAAAAGAAACTCCAGGCTTTTTGAGATGTCTTGGCAAGGTGTCTGAGGTTTTCTCAGCACCTGTGCGCGCCTTATTTGTTTTGTCTAATGTTTTGTTACTTTGCTATTTTTTCATTATCAAAGCTTTTGATTTACAAACCATCCTTGAGGAGCAGTCTTGCTAATTATTATAGCTATTTTTCTGCAAGGCTGGATCCTCATAGTATGGAGTTAAACTCACAATCTCTAAGACTACAAATCACTCTTTGAAACTCGGACTGCTCTTTTGCAGAATTTAGAGTCAAGCTGGATGACGGATTGAACTCCAAGGGAAAGGAATGACCACAAGTAAGTGAAGCTAAAGAAAAAGGCATCATGAGGACAGTGTACAACATGGTGTTTTAGAGCTTCTTAAAAGGATAAAACCCAAAAGCAGCACCAGAATCAAAAAAACCTAGGAACCAACTCAACAGAAATGTCCATAGAAAATAGTGAAAGGAAATTAATGCAGCAATTACTTTGTTTTTTGTCTTCTCCAAGTATAACGAAGAGGTAGGGACATTTGATGAAAAGCAACAGTAAAGTATAATTTATGTAAGTTATAAATTGCTGGAACAAAGCAGCTACTCTCCCACCAGATCTTCTAGCATATCACATAGTAATTAAAAAGAAATTGTATTTTGTGTTAGAGGATGGCTGGAAGCAGTCCACCATCTTCTACACTTATAAATGTACCAAAGATCTAATAAAGACATGAAGGTATATAAAGGTTTCAACTTACAAAAGTCTTCATTCACAAAAAAGATCAAAATCATCCACCTTATTATACAAGAGATATTTTGGGAAAAAAGATAAGGAACAGAATATATTCACAGTTTTAACTTATTGAATATATGGGTATCCTTGAAGTTGAATTATCATAGAGACATGGAAGGGGAAGTAACATCTGTCGTGATAACCTGTGGATTGCTTCAGTGATGCAGAATTCCATTTAGACTCTTGAATGCACCAGGGATATATCAGATGTTTGCGAAGAGTAAAACCCAAGTTCCAAGGATCAAAAAACATCCTTACATCCTTAAATTACTTCATCTGTTCCCATTAAACATGGGTGGAACATCTGGTAGAAGTGGAAAGTACTCCAGATCTTTTTAAGAGCTAAGGTTTAAATTTGTAAGAAATAATGCTCATTTACAAAGGATCACAGTTTGCCTCAGACAAAAGTCAGTGATGGGGGTCTGGAGCCTTGTGTCTAAAAAAAGGGAGAGTAATATAATGGAAAGTTTCTATGTATGTGAGGAGGGCACAGTGAGGGCACATACAACTTTTTTAGAGAGCACAAAATATAAGCTACTCTTCTAGACTGAAAAATAGTCAAAAGAATAATCCTGAAGTTAAGCATCATTACATTGCTACTTAAGTAAACTGTCTGGTTCATGTTCTAGCCTTTAATATGAAAGCTTTATAATTATTAAAGTATAATATAAGTTTGTGAAAAGTACTCCCATCATATTCTAGAATCAATCAAATTAAAATATTATTTCTATACTTCCTACTGAAAATTCATATACATCTATAAATTTATAGCAAATAAAATACAATTGATGATTTTGTGGACAATAGATAAGAGTTCTGGGATTATTTAAGATTTGCATTATGTTACAGTAGAAGATTTAAACCGGAAACATGGGCTTTTCATTCATATTCCATTATTCTAATACTTCGTATTTAAGCACACAGTTTTTATTAGACTCCTCTTGCTAACTACAAGAAACAGGCACTGGAAGTTAACTTTATGCTGGATACTTCTATTCTTAACAATCTCTCAACCATTTACTTAATTTAATAAAGACAGATGTCAAAGTACAAGAAACAGGGGAATCATTAAAAATAGATAATGGAGATTACTGTGAAAGAGTGTTATAAATTTAAGTTAATCATAAATGCTCAAGGCAAGCCTAAGATTCAGTGGGTTTTTTTAACACAGATACCTGGAAAAACTCCAGGATATCAGACTTCTGGCGCCTCCAGAAATAACAATTTTTCCCTTTCAGTCTGCCTAACACATACAAATTGCCACTAAATAAGTGGATTATTCCCCCTTCCATTTCAAGAGCTAAAATATGAGATAGATCCAGAAAAATAAGGAAAACATGAGGAGAAGATAGGGGAAAAAATCAGAAAGGAGGACATGAAATGGAATTGCATTTGAGGAGCTGTAGACTCCTGAAATGGCATGATGCCTCTGTGACGCAAGGCTTGCCTTGCTCCCCAATGGCTCACTGAAACGGCTCAATGATTTTTCTGACTCCTTTTCAAGTCTGCTGGATCCTGGGTGGTTCAGAGAACAGGAATGAATTTTCTTTCCAGTTCTGTAATTTCAAGTGCTACTGCTCAAAGTATAATCAAGTCCATTCTGTTATTACACAAGATTCAGCAATAAACTGGTGCAATAAAATTGTGTCTCTGACATAAAATCTGATCCCAGTGTCTTTGGGAACTTGATTTCTGGAAACCTAGGAAGTGAAGCAAGACTAATACCTTCCTTCAGGATAAACAGATAATATTCTTGCAATCATCACTGTTTATTGGCCTTAGACATATGAGAAAAAGATGGCAGATCATGTGTTGTGCGATACTGAGCTGGTTTTCCTTGGTAATACATGTACCATATTAAACTACCATCAAATAATTGAAAGGATGGTAGTTGAGAATACAATAGTCAGCTGAAGAAATTTTAGAAAAGAAGTGTTAAGATGAACCTTACAGAAAAAACACAAAAATTAGCTTCTTTTTGAAAGGGCACAGTTTTACATCACATCTACCTTAACCCAAGGAAAAGAAAGGGATTTTATGCATAGGAAATGAAAAAATCCCAAGCTCAAATACCAAATTGCTGTTATGAGTGAGCCAAATGAAGGTCAGTGCCATTGCAAGCTCTCAGCTGCCCCAAAGGGAGGGAGAGCAGACAAGGTGTGGAGGTGGGACTGCAGCATGAGTCATGCCAGGGTTTATTTACAGAAAGGTCAGTGGGGAATGGAACAGGGACCAGCTGGCATTACTCAACTGCTCTGTGAGTTCACATTTCCCACACCCTGGCTTTTTTCTCCGATTCCAGTACGTCCTTCCACTCGGCATCTTTTATTCGGAAAATCTGGACTGTTTCCTTGGAAAATGTATACACTCAAGTTACTAGAAGCAGTTTTGTAAGCTGCTGCATGTCCAAAGCTCATGTCAGCATCATACAATGTCCCTAAGCATGTAATTTCTCCTGGGCTGATAGCAGTAGCCTATGAGTACTCAGTACAATTTTTGTATAAATTAATGACAACTTAAGTTTAGCTAAACTTTGCCTTAAGTTTCTGCTATTTGTTTAAATAGTAAGGGGAGAAAAAAAGAAAAATAGTACAGAGGATAATAACTATTATCCTATGTGTTCCATGAATAAAAATACTTCCATCCCAGCAGCTGAGTGTAGAGTGTCTTAGATATAATTTTCCTTATTACAGAAAGCAAGGGTAAAAAAATAAACGTTTTACTGTGTGTTGTTTAAATACAGTAGGGCATTCTAAGTAACCTCAGCTATATGTTTAGAACTAAAAAAAAAAAGCAACAAATTAACCAAACCACAATAGCAGAGCTCTCTTCTTGTATATTTAATGTCTTCAGGGCCTTTTTCTGTATTTTTAAGACTGTGAAATTGGTATGCTCTTTTTCTTCAAGCAAATTTTATGCTGAGCGTTTTACACACCATTAAAATTAAATATTAACAAGACCTGATTAGGGTTAGTTTTCTGAGATAATCACATTACATTACATTTTAATAACATTACAATTTTCATTCAGATTTCAGAACTTGGAATTTCTTAAGTGATATCCAGGAAATATTTAGATTATTTTTTTAACAATACGCTGATTTCACAATGCCACAACTCCCAGAACTGAACTTAGCTGGAAGAGTTTGTTTCTGACAGTAAAATTGGACGTGAATAATGTGCAATTCTTCAGTAAGTGTGCCCAACAGACAAACTTTCTTACATCTGGCATAAAAATATACAGACTATTGGAGAACATCTTTCTTTCCCCCACCACTCTTGCTGCTGTGTACCAGAATTGTTGATATTCGTGAAAAAACTCAACATAGCAAACACATTACTTGTATGTATGACACCTGTTTACAGAATGCTAACTTTTGTTTAGAAATTTCTACTGATTTTCAAATACAGATTAAACAAGTTGTGTAGATTTGTATAGAATACAGAAATTTTTGTAGTTAACTATGCATTGGTAATGGAATCATATCTTCATATTTTTACTCAAAGATTAGACACAATATAGCTATAAGCAGTTTTATCTAAAAATCACTACCATGTGGGTCAGAAAAGACATGCAAATTGTCATAATCTTGTATGCATATAACAGAGTTCAAAGTGGAATAATACTGCCATAATTACTTTTAAAAAGGGGAATAGGTCATGCCAGAACAAGATTCAACAGTTTCTTTCATCCAATCCATTCCAGAGATTGAAAAGTGTGCTGTCAAATATCTTGGGCCTGATATAGCTGACCTCATTTAGTTATTACAACTTGGCATTCATGGTCTTCTAAAGAAAGAATGCTAGAAATAGGCTATTGGGAACTACCCTTGGAAATTAAAAGCATTCCAGGTCAATGGCCCTACATGCAGTTTGACATAATCCTCCAGATGCTGAGCTCAACCCATCCCACCACGTGCTCTGCCCACCTGCCAGGCAGGTCTTCTAAGAGCCACAGTCTCACAGCCTCACCATAATAAAACGTAATAAAGACCTTCTTGAGCCCTGAATTTCATAGGGCAAAAATATTCAGAGATTAACCATGCTGGTTACTGCATCATTCTCCTGCCCAGGCAGTGCAAGAAAGGTGCTCCACAAAGAGCAGAGAAGGGGGAATAGAGTGAGTTTTGAAGCAGGAGTGTTTTGTGGGCAGTGAAACAGGCAGATGTAAAAGACAAATTCTGGTGACAAGGCCAAATTCTCTGTAAAACCATCCTATACAATGACAACACTAGTTATATTGCTTTCTCACAGATATTGTAGAGAATGCGTTAAAACCAAAAACCAAACCAAACAACAACAAAAAAACCCCAAAACAAAACAACCCAAAACCAACCAAACAAACAAAAAAACCCCCCACAAACCACAAAACAGCAAAATAAAAGAGGAGGCGAACCAAAATACTATATTTTTAAAAACCCTTATATTATATTCTTATAAAGCATTATATTCAGGATCTCTTAGGTCATTCAGGATTTGGGGGCTTTCCAGTGGACAGATGAAGGATGTTCAGTTACCACAGCAGGGCGCACACACACCCATGGGAACTGTGCTGGATCACAATGTGAGCTTTGCTTCTAACAGAATTACATATGACAGGAACATGTAGACTGTGTTTTAAATTTAGTTTTATCATAAAGATGTTCAAGGATGAGGCTTACCTCTTGATTATTAATTGCTTTCCTATTCAACTGGTCCATAACTTCTTAACTTTTGCCTTCATTTTCACTNGGGCGGTGTTAATCACTATTAAATTTATCAGCTTCCCTCTGCATCTCTTAACTACTTCCCCACTATTTTACAATGGGTTCAGCTCCTCTCTTAAACTGGCAAGTCTGGTTTGAGTTACAAACCCAGGTTAGAGAAAGGGGGAGCTACTGGTAAAAGTAATCAGCTCAAAGACCTGGATCACCAGGGCACAAGTACCTTTGGAAGGGATCTTCATTGTATCAATACTAACAACTACCTCTAGCTATGGCAACACTGGAGTAGACAGAGTTTAAGACACCTCCCTCTGTAATTTTTTCAAAGCACTTTCAAAAATTTTGCAAGTTCTGCCCAGGGAGGGAGGAGAACAGCAGAGCCTCTGGCTGCAGCCACAGCATCTTCCATCAAAAAGGATGGAAAGAAAAGGATCATAAAGCAGGGCAGTCCAGACCATCTTCTGCTCTGAAAATGCTGTCCCTGTAGTTGGTGAGGAAAAAAGAAAGAAGGGATAAGAATGTGTACATCCAGAAATCTATTTCTTCTTACATACAGAAAGAGAAAGAGAGTTTAAAAAAACCCTCTAATACATTATCTCATAAGGTGCTATTTCTCAAACACACTCAGCTCAGGTGTCAGATTGATACAGCGCTGCTACAAAATAGTTTACTGGCTAGACTTGTATGTCCCTCCTGTTTGAGTACGTTCTTTTCTGATCTACTTCTGCCACCCAGTGGATCTCTCATTTGAAAACCCTCCTTTGTGTTTATTTCAAAAGATGTCTCAAAATCTGTTCTCTGTGTAATTATGACCAGGTAGCTAATATCAAGGTCTTAGTAGGCAGGAATATGGTGGAACATACGTTTTCAGGGGCTTTGATGTGTTTTCTAATATTGTAGTAGTACCTTCTCTCCCCACTCCCAACTTGGTTCTTTTGTCTGCAGTTTTACGGCTTTGAAGGAGAGATAAAAACACTCTTTTGGCATACAAGGTATTGCCAAATAAAACTAGCTCATCAGAAACCAGAGAAGACACTCAGTAATCTCTGCCTGATAAAAACCCTTAGGAAAATACATTATTTTTTTAACAGCAGCTCAAATATCATGAAATATGAACACCTAAAGCCACACACTGGAGTCAAAAACAGACATAAAAGCTGTGCCTAAGACAGCATTATCTATTACCTGCTTTGTATGATGAACTAAAGAAAAGCTGTGGTATAATAAGTACAATCAGTCTTGAATGGGACAATTTTCCAACATGGAAAATATTCTTATAAAGAACATTTTGTATTAAGATTTATATCAAATTCATCTTCCATCTAAAAGGTTTCTTGAAACCTACTAAATCTCATATAAACCAATGGAAAAGTCCTAGCTGTAAAGTTATCTTCCAACACAAAAAAACCACATTTAAAAAGAGAAGGCATTACAAAATACTCTGAACAAGGTCAGGCTCTGAAATCCTCAGCTCAGCAAGTCTTTATGTGTGACTAGCCATAACAGCTGCGGTTTGAACAATTTAGTGTTTACAGGACTAGGAATCAGAAGCAAGCTCATAGTCTCACTTTTATCCACCCATTGCACATTCAGGCAGAGGCCAGTCTATGGGCTGAATTTTCTTCACTAAGATGGGGAAAATGGAGATGTTAAGACAACTATTAAAGTAAAAATGCATATTGCTCTCATCCTTTTTTCTTCAGCAAATCATCACATCCATTGGTTCAAATAATTTGTAAATTTGGCCTCCAAAGTGAAAGAAATTGCAGAATTTCTGAGCTGAGGTGCAGATAGTGAAATAAATCTCATATTCAGTGCTGGGTGCCACTAGCACACACTCAGTGGTTCAGGGCAGACTACACTTTTCCTAGATCTTTCTCTGACTTCTGCTTGACCCAGAAATACAAGTCTCTAAATTAGTGCAGTACCTTAAAAAAAAAGTAGAGATAAAATATCTTTTTAAAAAAACCTCTGAAAAATCCCCACCTGCTTTGTTAAAGCAGTTTTAAAAACTCTGCACTTCCCAAGCCCATGTCCTCCTGTACCTTCCTGAGCTAGTAGATCCTTCCTGTTCATGGTCCCTGATGCTCATAACTCAGCCTCATGTCGCTTACAGACAAGTGTCTTGGTTTGTCTTGCATCCCCAAGAAGAAAGTTTGGGAATGGTTGTTATTTCTGTCTTTCTCCCTTAATAGTCTTACTGAGGAGAGAGACACTAAGCAGACCAGAACAGACGAGTGTGTTCTAGCAGCTGAAAGGATTAAACCCCTGTTTCCCTTCGTCCAGTAACTTCAAGTTTATATGGTTCATCAGGAAAGACCTTAACTCAAGCTGGGTGATAGATCTAGAATATGCAGTATCTCAGTTATCCTTTCCCCAGCAACAGGTCTGGCAGCCAAAGCAACAAATGAAATAGCCTTTCAAATTCAACCCTTTCTGAACTTATGAGGTTAACACTTCCCGAACCCCATGGTCTTGTTTCTCTAGATCTCATCATTGTCTTCACCATGGGCTGCAGAAGGAATCTCTGCTCCAGTACTTCCTGCATCTCCTCCCCTTTCTTCTTCACTGACCTTGGTGCCTGAAAAGTTGTTGGTCTCTCATATTTTCATTTCTCTCTTCTCTGGCTGCAGTTGCCCAACCGATGTTTTTCCCCCTTATAATTGTGTTATTATCCCAGAGGTGCTGCCACTGTCACCGATGGGCTCAGCCTTGGAGCCAGCTGGCACTGCCTCTGTCATATGAAATTCTGTCAGTTTTTCACTGAAGTGACCTCTGTAGCCTGCCAATACCAAATCCTGGACATTCAAACCCAATAAATCTGTAATTTTTTTTCCCTGCAGGTAAAAAAAAAAAAACCACCCTTGGTTCCTGCTGAAGGAAATGGAAAATTCACTTCAGCTTTAGCTCAATGAGAACAAAATCAAGTATAACATTACATCAATAAAAGTCCTTCATGTTCCATGTCAGTGCTTCAGCTACATTTAGACTTGTGAAATGGGCTTTTTTTTTTTTTTCTCTTCCAGTACACTTACCTAGTGCTCAGGATATACAAGAATATCCCAATGTCCTGGATAAACCACCAGCAAGTTTCTGCAGAGGGGGCAGCTGCTGGAACATTACTTCGTAATGCAGTCTGCAGAAGCAGATATTTGCACTAATAATATTCTTGCACTTCAAATTGTAAGAATTTCTAGAAAAGGTAGTCCATCTAGTTAAGGAGCTTTAGAAACATCAGGAAAATAAAGTAGAAACAGCTCCATCAAAAAATCTCACCAAAATGCTACCTCAATTCCCTGTAATTATCTGGTTAACAGTGTTTGGCTGTACTGCCTTCTTCTAGTATCCAGCTAAGGCTGAAAGTATGTTTATAGTCAAATATTCAAATGTGGTTGTTTTCAAATACGGCTTTTACAAAAAT
Source organism: Sterrhoptilus dennistouni (assembly GCA_013397095.1). Classification (NCBI taxonomy): domain Eukaryota; kingdom Metazoa; phylum Chordata; class Aves; order Passeriformes; family Zosteropidae; genus Sterrhoptilus; species Sterrhoptilus dennistouni. Next base: position 1,250,414 of record VWZU01010897.1, read on the forward strand.
AAGAAAAAAATTACAAGCAAATATCTGTGATCTTATCAGATTGGTTTAATTTCTTTGTAAGGTTAATTTCAGATTCAGCAAGCCAGAAATCTTTTCTAGAAACATCTCTCTGTATCTAAAGATAGGGGAAGTGTTAGTCTCTTTATTTCTGTGAGAGAAAAAAAGAAGATAATTCAAAACCTGTAAGTAACCAGAAACAATTTCTGAAAGTCATCAGGAAAAGCTCATGGTCAGAAAGGTATTATTCTACAGAAATCCTGAAGCACCAATTCAGTATTCCCTCAGCAAGAAGAAAGCTGTCTTTTGAGTCATTGTCATCACCACTTGCACACCAAGACTTTCCCTACCATGGGACTTTCAAATTTGTTTCTCAGTTTTAAACTGAGATTAATTGGCAATGGCTGCAGTAGGGAGACTCGCTGGAAAAAAAATGAAGGTCGTTTCAATATGCTTTATCCCCACTGATCCTTACACATCCTCACTACAGACTATTCAGCCCTTGTTTTCCTTCCATATCTTCTGCCAACCTTTATGCAGTTCGGCACTGTTGGGGGTTAGATTTGTTTCTTTTTTACTTACAGAATTTTTTCCCTTAAGTTGCTAGGAAACTAACTACTGGGTACTTAATGGGTACTTAGGCAGAACAGGTGATAGCATAGAGTTAAACTGATTTCTGAAGTAGCAAGGGCCTGAGAACAGGGGATCGGCTCCACTGTAACCAGGAGGTTATTCCATGCTATTGTTTTAACCAAATCAAGTATAACTTTGCTCAGGTGGTGGGAGGAGAAAGGGGGGAACACTGGTAGAACACATAGGCCTTAAGAATAAAGTTAGGTCAGGAGGATCTGTACCTGTATAATCATTAGTATGATGCATGCTAGAATTGTCAATTGTGATATTAGTTTGGTAACTAAATATGATTATTTTCTCAAACCAGAATCTTGAGCAAGAATCACGCAGACCATTGTTACTCGGGGTACAATCAATGGAATAATGGGGTTTAATGATTAATACGAATCCTTTTGTAACAACAAAGGTATAAAATTGTATCCATTTAGCACGTTGGATGAGCTGAGATTTGGGTTGTCCAGACCCCTCGGCTTCCAGAGCTCTGAAATAAAGCACCACACACAATTTTGTGATTGTGTGTTCTTTCCTCCGCTAACACCGGGAGTCCAAAGAAGAGGAGTTGTAGCACCTGGCTACACTTGTTTGGGTCTCTCTTTGGAGTTTCTCTCTGAGGGGGAGATAACGGGAGTTTTGGGGCAGGTAAAGGACAGGGCTGGGGGCGGCTTCGCTCTCTTGCTCTCGCCATCAGAGAGAGGACGGCCAGGCTGGCATTTGCTGCGGGAGGAGTTCACCATCACCACCAAGTCTGATCCTGGGAAATCTACACCATCTGCTCGCATGCCCTGGAATTCTGAGCTCACCTCCTCCTGCCCTGCTGGGCCGGCCCTGTCCCACAGCCTCCATTTCTTTGGCACTGCTTGAAGGCTTTTTGCTACACTGTGGCCCTGCACTGCCCTGCCCTGCTGGGACATGCCTGACGTTCCAGCTACCATCGGCAGAGCTTCTGATATACCGCATCCACCAGCCCGGGATCTTCCAGCTTTCCGGCCTGGTGCTCTGGAGTCCCGCAGGGGCACTGAGATCAGACTGTCCCAGGCTTTGTAAAACAAACCCCCTCAAAGTTTTTGGTTGTGTTTATTATTAATGCTGTAGTTGTTGTTGATTTGCCTTGTTATACATACTAGTGAAGAACTGTTATTCCTATCCCCATACCTCTGCCTGAAAGCCCCTTTAGTTTTCTAAATTATAATAATTTGGAGGGAGGGGATTTGAATTGTCCATTCCGAGGGAGGCCCTGCCCTCCCTAGCAGATACCTGTCTTTCAAACCAAGACAGGCACATGGGGAAAACACTTACAAGCTGCAGCTGGTCCGTACCTCTGACAGAGCAGAGATGGCATTTGCTGCCTGACCAGCCTCTCTTGGCCTGACCTGCCAAGAAGAAGAGAGGCTGAGTTCTGTTTGTCTTGCTCAAACCAGAATGCTAACCCCAGCCACCCTTGGTGTCTAAGTTTTCATATTTTAGAGTTTATTATTTTCTATTTCCCAAAGCTTGTGGGAAGCTTGTGGGACCTTAACTACTTACTCTTGAGATGACTCACATTTGGTTGAAATTAGAAAATGGAACATGGAAAGATGACAGTAAGAGCAATACAAAACCTTCATGTAGGAGACAAGTCATAAAATCAACTTTCTCTGCTTTTGCTGTGGGCTGTCCTCTGTTTCAAATCTTTCAGATATTCCCCAAAGGGAAAAAAGTCATTTGTACTACCAGCTGCCTTCAGTAATAACAATTTTATGGCTCTGTTGAAGATAATGACATTATGCTGCATGTATTTCAACTTTAGACTCCAATAATACACTAAACTGCAGGAGACACACGTAGGTATTGTAGGGAGAATTTACAACAGCTAAAGAGCTGTCCCCCTTTGAAAGAGAAACGCATTCATAATACAGAAAATACTACAGCATTAAAAACCTGTCAACCAAACTAGCAATTTTATGTTCCTGATGTCATCTAAGTTTTCAAGCAATTATGTAACTTTAAGCAATTTCCATATCTTCATACAGACCAAGTTTCTTAGCCTAAGGTTCTGTGGATATAAAGGAGTTACACAAACGAAACATCTAATATCTTTCGTAGAAGTTAATTCTCCTCCCTCATGCTTTTATATTTACCATTTACAGACAAAAAATCAGATAAAAAGTTTGATGAAAAAGTGGTGTAGCTCTTTATCGAGGTACTAACTTACTCCTTAAAATTTAATGTTAGCTTGCTTGGTAGCAACTTATGTCAGACTTTTCAAAGCACATAGAATAGAAGGCAAATGCTATTCCCTCCAACATGTATCCTTTTCTGACCTTCCTCACCTTAAACAACTACTACTGCCTGTCTTTATTAAGGAAATAAAAAGGAAATTTAATCAGAGACCTATGAAAGTAGAAATCCACTGAAATTGTACAGTTGTAACACAACTCTCACAATCCAAATCTTTACTGGATCACCTAGAACTCTGCTAACAATAGATAAATGCATTTTGTCATCTCTAAGTGAATGTATTATTGTTCAATATTTTTAAATGACCATGCTGAAGCACAGGACTTTCTGTTCACCTTCTAGTTACACCTTGAGGCAGAAGATATGATAGTTTTACCGTGTAGCTCAGTACAGTCATGGAGGTGCAAAGAGAAGATGCTGCCATTACTAACCCTAGGACTGATTCCCACAGCAGCATATATTCTGAGTAGCACTCATGGCTGAGAAACCAGCATTTCTAGCGCAGCCTACAGCATCTGGCAAAGGTGACAGCTGAGCTTCAGAAATCTTCACATCACACATGTAGGACATGTAACAGCACAGCGCAGATGAGATCAGGTACCAGAGCAGAGCCTACCATGACAGCAGTGATTAAAATCTCTCCACTTCCTCCATGTACTTTTAGGTCTGGCTGCTAGGATGATAGCTTGCTCACAGTGACATCAGAATGCTTCAGTTTGA